>JAHWFP010057973.1:0-34546 GCA_023313725.1 Lithobius niger
AAAAGCTTGGCGGGAATCCTTAACAAGTTTTGTTTTGGGGTAGATACATGCTTAGTGCTACGATTGGACTAGGGTATACGAGTGGCGAGGTCGTTGTTGTGGTATATGGCCTGAGTATTCTTTAACATGTCCGCGTAAGATGCTCTAACATCCGATGCGTAGAAAGTTTCTTTCAAATTTTTATGAACTAGCAAACTCCATAGTCGCATCTTCCCAATTACTGTTTCCCCTCGACCACTGTATCATTCTCAAAAATGTTAACCGTTTTATTACCTAAGGTCAGCTCGCCTTTTTTAGTATCATATTGTAACCTTAATACTGCATGATTTTCCTGTGGATATTCGAAAAACTTTATCAAGAAAAATTTATCAGTTTCTCCAATAACCTGGCCAGGTAACAAACTATCAAGGGACCTTAGCGTTGCGATGTTAGGAAGTTCAGGAGGTTAGGAATGAGTCTATATTGCACCCGGAATATGTGGGGGTGAGTTTCGGACCGTTGCTCATAGAGGCATATTCGGTTTTAGAAGGAATCCAAGGGAGGAATTGGCATTATAGGAGCGGTTGAATATTCGGCGAGACTGAAATTGAGAGGGTTGACAATGTTTTCTCAACAGGAGTAACTGCAGGGAATGGTGATAACCCAATGCTTCATAAACATCCTCGTGAGTTTCTTGCTCTTTGAGAGCTTTAATTGGTGCAGTTTACATGTGCTGCGCAAGAGTTTTTACACCATTGACCGATGTTGGTTTCAGAGCGCCAACTGCCGGTTTCAAAATGCTTACTACCGGTTTAAAAAATTCTTGAAGCGATTCTTCTTGTTCTCATTCATCAAACCATTGATTTAAAAACTTTTTAGTTAAACGTCTTTTGAGTTTTGCGATTTATCATTTTGTTTCCATTCTTTTGTTTAATACGTAAAAATGAATGTTTATATCTCACCTCATTTAACGTTTTGTTATTGTTAAAAACCCATAAGGCTTTTTACAACAAAGTCTGAAAATTCCATGTCAGGGGTAAAGTGATTTTCGTGAATGTGTTTCAAATTTACCCGTTTACCAATTTACCCATCCACCGGTAAAAAGATTAATAATTTTTCATTGTCTCTAACTACTTGTTTAGGAATTATCGTGGAGGACTGACTGCAATAAAAAACATTGACATTTGAATGATGGCCGTGGGCAAAGTAGTGCTGATGTTTTTTTGTTTATCCAAAGGCAGTTGTCAAAGAGAATAACATTTTGAAATTTTGAGTTCAGTTCTTCGGATGGAATTAAATCTATTGCAGATGTTTCCTATGTTTTCCAATATTTTCCTCAACTTCAGCAAATATAGACTGCAAAGCTTTGTATTTAGGCTGACATAAAGTTTTACTGTAAATAAATTACCGGTCACAGTCGAGCCTTCACTCGTTACAGATGAAATTAATCAGTAAGTTAGTTTTTCCGCAATTTGTGGGCCCTATAATTAAACATCTGATATTCAAAGAAAGAAATGGATGATTTTTAGGTTCTTTCTTAGACACGAAAAGTCATGATTTTTTATTTCCATTTTTTTATTTACACATTTTATAAGTTTATAGAGATACCAAACCCATAAAGTCTTCGTCGGAAAATTTGTCGTTGGATATATCAGAATGGGTAACTTCAAAGTCTACATTGCACCATAATTTCACATTCCTGGGAGTATCATTGGTAACCTACACTGTAGTAATTTCCCTGGTGACTTCCGTCAAGTTTATAGCGTTAAAAGACGGTAAGTTAAACCATGGCTTGTTAATAACATTTTTGTTAAGTTTCACTTTTGTTTTTTTGTGAACATCCTCGTACGCTCAAGTTCTAAGACAGAGCGGTTTATCGCAGTCACTTGCGTTTTCCTAAGACGAGTAACGGGGGAAGCAGTGTGCATAGAATTAGGATAATTGAACATAGTCAAAGGTTCGGGTTTCTGATCATCACACTCGAGCTCTATTTTGTTTTACAGATACTGTATAATTTTTTAGATTTTTCAATAGTTTTTGAGTTTCCAGATCGCTGGGCAAAATTCTGCCTTTATATTTCAATTTTTTGTCTGAAACAGGAGTTTCCGATCCCTTTAAATTGTTAAACTGTATGGAAGGAGACAAGGAAAACTTTTTACCATCATTAGTCTTTTTACCTTTATCATTCATAACTTTCAGCAAGTTTTTTGTAAGAGATTTGAGAGATTCGTTTGCCTGGATGGTTGAGAAATCTTGAGGTTTATCTATATTCCTTTTTTAATTTATTTATTGAAAAAACGAACCTGGGGGAACATCCTACTGAGCAATCAATTCAAAGCAAAGAGTCTACATTAAAGACCTGATATTTGATGGTACGAGGCACAATAATCTGAGAAATAAAAGAAAAGATAACTGTCACGATTGGAACTCGAACCCAGAACAGTCGCGTACTAAGTGGGTATATTAATAGTATGCACATGTCCTGGGTTCTAGTCCCTATCGGGGCAGTTGTCTTTTCTTTTTTTTTTTGAGGTTGTTGCGTCTTGTATTTTCATAGACCATGTCTTTAATGCACGTTGTTTTGCTTCATTCCTTACTCTGTCACCGTGTCATGTACGCCAGAGATTTTTGTGCAAGGGGGGGTGGGGGCGTGATTCGTATATTTAAAAAAGATGTCAGGTAATAAGTTTGGACAATCATTGAAAAGGACGCGTGGAGAAGGGGTGAAGTGATGAGAGTTGGTCGAGTTGGTACATCTTAACTGTCAAAAACAACTATGCAAAGTAAAGTATGCAAAGTAAGCATGTAACTACTAAAGTAGGAGCTGCCATCGAATTTGAAAATGCGGTAAACTATTCTTAAACGGACCTCTGGAAAAGGATGTTCAGGAACTCAAACCCGAATTGCCTCCTGCCATTACTGTAGTGTACTTTGACCTGTACACTAATAAATCTGCGTGGGTTGACTAGGACATAATAACGTCACAAGACTGTTGTTGAAGTGAATTCCAGGTAAGCCTATAATACTACGGAGGAAAGATCGACACTTGGCAAGGAATACTGTATGACTACCTTGGCTTGTCAGTTACATGATATTTTATTGTTTTTACATATTAATATATTGATGACGAACATGCACAGCTGCAAGCCGGATGGTAGTGCCATCCCGAGGCGAGGTAAGACACCACAGTCTCCCCCTAAAAAATTCTTACCGTGCTTTACAGTATCTTTTAACACGGCAAATTTTCTAGAGTAAATTTCTTTTTAGTAACAATTCAAATTTTTTTTTTAACATACAACAAAATAAATCTTTTCTTTGCTATGTACAATATTTACAAAATCCTCTTTCCAGAAAAACTTCGATTTAAAAAACTTTTTTACAAGGAAAAAATCTAAAGAAAACTGAAAAGATAGTCAGTCTCACAGATCGAGCTTCTGTGGGACCTTTCCTAATCTTTTGGACCACGTAGGCTTTAGTGACGGTTCCACCGCAGGTGAGAACCAGATGGCTGTCTTCTCTTGTAGCGGTGAGTTGGGACTCCTACCACAGGAGTAGAACATGGTGAGCCTCCCACAACAGTAGGAGAACATGCTGAGCCTCCCACTACAGGAGGAGAATATGATGTGCCTGCCACTACAGAAGGTGAACATGATGTGCCTCCCACTACAGGAGGTGAACATGTAGCACCCATGACACAGGTGATTGATGCTTTCTTTTGGAACCTGGGGAGACCTGGCACCTTGCTGCTTGGTTGGTGTGGAACCTTGATAAACGCCTGGCATTACTGACATCTTTGGAAGAAAACTCATTCCCAAACTTCTTCTCGAAGGAAACCTTGAATCATGTGAAAAAGCGCTGTTATTTTACTCAAAAGGTACAGAATGCTGAGTGTGTGCAGAGACCCCCAAGCCCCGATTCAAGAGAACTCTGCCCTTTCTCAGCTGACATTAGCGTTGGAGTGGCTAACTTCAACTGTGAGAAGTGACGGCGCCACTGTTTGCAGGAAGAATTGCAAGGCGCGACCCGATAAATCCCGTGACTTTCAGATGAGATGATAGTACATTTTAGCCAGTTATGCCCAGCACAAGGTCTAGAAAACTTTGGTTTTCTTGGTCTATGCACGTATGGTTTAATTTGAGAAAACAGCAGTTTTTCAACAGTCTTTCGCAAATTTGGTTTTAATAGGTCCAAAGCGGTTCGTAAGACTCTCTCCTATAGAAGAACGCATGGCTTCTATCCAGTCGTTGTATGTGGCGTGACGCGATACGCGGTACGAAGCACCTGAGCTCAATTCAGCTTTTACTGAACGCTTAAAAATTACGCATTAGATTTTCTGCTAATCCATTGGTGGAAGGATTGTAAGGAGCGCTAGTTATGTGTTCAATACCATTATCTTTCATAAATGTTGCAAAACTGTCACTGGTCAACTGCAGACCATTGTCCATAACGAAAACCAGGGGTAGCCCCTCGCTGAAGAATAAATTTCGCAACACCTTAATAGTACTTTCGGAAGTTGTAGAATTCATATAGAAGATTTCAGGCCATTTAGAAAATGTACATATCACAACTAGATACATACTTCCCTTAATTTCACAAAAATCTGCGTGCAACCTGTCCCAACATGCATAAGGCCAAAGCCACACTGACTTTGGAGCTTGTTTATTTTCTTCTCGGACTTGTTGGCAACTGTCGCATGATTTTACCAAAAGTTCCAGTTCGTGGTCTAGCTTAGGCCACCAAACATGAGAACGAGCCAAAGCTTTCATACGGACTATTCCGCTATGTCCAAGATGGAGTTCTTTAAGAATTTGTGTTCCTAAACCTTAGAAATTACCCCTTGGCTCCCCCAAAATAATGAATTTTGGTCTATACTTAATTCATTCTGCCTAGTTACAAATGGTTTGAATTCTAAGCTAACCTTGTCTTTTTCCGGCCAACCCAACCTGGTATACAACATCACTTTGAAAATAATAGGGTTCTGCTTAGTACAATTCTCAAGCTGTAAAGGCAAAACAGGAATGTTATCAATTTGCTTCAAACTCATGATCCTAACAGTGTCTTTCTCAATTTTCGTCTGCTTGCTGTTACTTAAAGGCAACCTTGATAAAGCATCTGCTGTTACATTTTCATAACCTTTAATGTGTTCTATATTATAAACATAGCCATTTAAGAACAATGCCTATCTTTGTATACGAGCCGCAGCCATTACAGGAATAGCCTTAACTGGGTTAAAAATCCAAGTTAACGCTTGGTTGTCGGTACAAAGAGTGAATTTTCGACCATACACATACTGGTCAAACCTTTTCACACCAAAAATAATACTTAGAGCTTCACGATCTATATGAGCATAGCCCCGTTCTGATGAAGTTAAGTTTCGAGAGGCAAAAGCGATTGGCCGTTCTTCCTCATTCGGAAAAACGTGCAAAAGTATCGCTCCCGTCCCATAGGGGGATCCATCGCACCTCAGCTTCAGTGGTTACTTGTCATCGTAATGAGCAAGCAATCCGCTTTTCAAAAAAACAAACTTTAATTTTTGAAAAACTTTCTCACAAAAATCGCTCCACAACCAAGATGTATCCTTTTTCAACAGGTTGTGAGGTGGATAAACGATTAAAGCCATTTTGGGCACACATTTTGAATATTGATTTACAGAACCCAAAAATGAATGCAATTGCTGCTGATTACAAGGACTCGGGCATTCTTGAATTGCCTCCATTGTATCTGGAAGGTTCATAAGACCTTTGCTAGTGATCTTAAATCCAAGATAATTTAACTCACTGCTGCCAATAGTACACTTGCTTCGCCTTAACTGAACACCACTATCCTGCAGCTTTCCAAGTACAACAGTCAAATTGGCATCGTGTTCCCCATTTTTCCCATCAATCAATACATCATCAACAAAAGGTATGGTTTCATCACAGTCCCATTATATTGTTTCCATTCTCTTTTGGAAGATACCTGGATGGCCTAAAAATCCTAATGAAAGACGAGTCCAGACTCCCTTGGTTGAATCGTGTTTATTTTGTCGTTATTGTAATTATCGGTCAGTCATTTACGTTTCTTGCTGTGCCAATCTCGCAAGTTGTGTATAACTTGGGAAAATGTGACGATGTGGCATTTGTTATGCTTTTAAATCAGGCCATAGATTTCTAATTTGTACAGCTATCAAATTGTTTATTGTAATATTTTTTTTTTTTTTTTTAATTTTTATAAAGAAATGAATTTTATTACCTATTTTAGTAGTTTCAAAGCCTATTTTAGTAATTTCCACCCTTTTATGGAGGAAATTACTAAAATAGGCTTTGACACTTCATCATTATTCAATTTGTAAAAATGCATCTGTCAAATCTAACTTTGAGAATTTGTCACAGCCTGCTAAATTTGAGAAATCCTCTTTCCCCTGGGGTCAGGATATATTTATGTTACTACCTCTGGGTTAACAGTTCCGGAGTAGTCACCTACAATTCTTAAATCTCCATTTGGTTTAAAGACCAACACTGTACGACTTGCCCACTGACTTGCTTCAATGGGTGAAATAATGCCTGCATCCTCTAACCTACACAACCTTATCTCTTAAAGCTAGGGGAATGGGTCTTGGTTTACAGTATTTAGGTACACAGTTTGTCTTCAAAATAACATGTGTTTTTAAACTCTTTAAGTTTTCCTAAACCTGGCTTAAACAATTCTGGAAACCTTTTTACAAGGTAATCATCTTCAGACATTGATTTTACATTATCTTGGGCCAGTGCATTAACTTTCAGTTATTTCGCATTGGTTCATTCTAAACAACTGTCTCCAGTCCATTCCAAAAGCCTCAATCCAGTCCTGACCAAAAAGTGGCACATTATTTATAGGGCTGACAATTGCTTCTAAATTTAAAGTCTTACCTGCAAAACACACTGAAAGTTGAGCTGTACCAGAGGGCCTAAAATCGTGCTTGGAATAAACTTGCAAAACAATGTTTGTTTTCTTTAATTCAACTCCTTTCAAGTGCTTTGTAAACCATTTCTCGGGAATGATACTCCATTCAGTACCCGAATCAACATTGAACAATAAATCTTCAACCTTAACCCAAGTTTGACACGCCCACTTTTGGACTGCTCCTATGGTTACAATTGTATGCACCTGAGAGTGATTCTCTGATCCAGTACCAGATTCGTCTGTGGTTAGCCTATCTTTTACAAAATTTTACTTTTCTAGTCCTCCTTGGCCCCCCTCCCCCCTTACAAATCGAGGCGAGATGCCCCTTTAAGCCAGGGGTGAAACAAATTTGGCTTTAATACAACACTGAAATTTTTCATTTTTTCTTAGCACAGCATGTACATTTGACATTTTTGCTTGGATTTTGAGCGGTTTTATTTTTACGATCAGGCTGAAATTTTTCTTTAAATTTCATTTTATAAACCTTCTCCTTACCCATTTTTGAAACATTTCTTTGCGCAGCTTCCATGCTTATAGCAAACTCTTTATCCTTTGCCCAAGTTAAATCTGCTTCTCCCAAAAGCATACGAATTGTGGTCTTATGTTGGATGCCAACTGTGAATTTATCCCTTAACATATCATATAAATATGTGCCAAAATTACAATGTTCCGATAGGTTTTCAATTCAGAAATATATTCTTGAATACTTTCGGACTCGCCTTGATCCCGTTTCCAAAACCAATAGCGCTTAACGATCTTATTGGGAGTCGGGTCAAGGCTTACATAAATCCAAATACGTCTTAATACTAGGGAGTGCCGGACTACAGAAACTATTATTAATTTATAATGAGCGGCGCTCAACAAGGACAAAAGCATCATTACGTATTTTGTAGCGTCTACATTATGCGCCGTAAAATAGTCATTTAATCTTTCAATATAGTGAGACCAACAATCCTTACTATTATAGGCTTCAAATGCATAAATGTAAACATGTTGCACAATAAAGCACCCTATGATCGGCCAGAATGCTCTAATAAACATAAATAAATTCACGGTAATTTCTGATGTAATTTTTTTCTAATCTACTCACTGCTGAATTTACGTTACGAGTGTTTTGCTTCGAACGACTTGGCTTCATTTGATCTTGAACACAGCTGTGCATAATGGGTCGCGTCGCTGACTAGATTCCCTCGTGCCACGCCCTTTTTCACTCGCATATAGGATTATGGCTTCCCAAATAAACTGAGACTTTTGCCGACACATGCTGCATCCATGCTTTTCCCGGACTATCACCAGTCTATCCTGCTGCCCCAGAAAAGTACTGATGAAGTGAGAAAAGCACATGTGCTTAACATAAGTCCGTTTTTACAAAAGTTTGATTTGCCTTTCCAAAAAATTTTTTGTTACTTATCTTCATTGTTGGTCGTAGGCTTGCTTCATTTCCTGATCCCATCCTCGTCGCCTTTTTAAAGTTACTTCTAGCTAAGCCTATAATACTACGGAGGAAAGATCGACACTAGGCAAAGATACAAAATTAACCGACTTAGTGTGGGCCCGATAATGCCTTGATCAATTTTGGCAGATTCAGGGGATAAAGCTAAGGATGTTATAGCCTTTAAATCCAGAGTCTACTTCAAAAGTTCGCGTTGTAGGGTTTTGGACTATACACCACTGCTTAGGCGGTCCCTAATCATTTCATTGTTGATATCTGTGATTTTGTCAAAATCACAGTACTTTGTTAGCATCTTTAATGAAGCTAAATACTCACTGAGGCTTTCATCGGGTTTCTGCGACCTTCTAAAAATTTTTTACGCTTTCTGAAACCACGGATGGTAGTGGTTCAACGCCATCAAGAATAGTTTTCACCAAATTTGCATAAGTAAATGAATCAGGAAGTGCTCTAAAGTAGTAGCCTATCCTGGTGGAATATTTCTCCCATGTATCGTTTTCATTATCAAACTCAGCAAATAAACCTGATGTTTTGGAAGACGCCATGTTGTCTTCTTCTTCTTCACTACTTAATTCAGAATTTAAATTTAAATTAACTTAGGCGCTAGCGCTCACTTCTGAATTTGCTTTAGTTTCTACTAAACTGCTAACTGGAACAGTACTTACAGGTGGTTTATACACGACACCTGTTTCAGGCATAAGCCTACACTTAAATAATTTATTTAATTTAATTACTATTAGTGTTAATCTTAAATTAAATAAGGAGCACTCGAGACTACCGGTTATATACTTAGCAACTAAACCACTTCATCATAACTGTAGCCTACCTAGTAATTTATATCAACCGCCTACAAATTGAATTTAAAGGGACTAGGCTTTTTAAATGTTTATACGTTCTTACACTTTTTGAAACGATTTACAAAACAACAGTACTGGCCTAAGCTTTCAGCACAGACCAAGTTTTACTGGTTTAAGCATAAATGCTACGGTGCTAAATTCAACACCGTCACAAACCAGCCTGAATAAGGGCCAGGAACTATTAGATTTACAAGAGTTAATTGCTCAGCGCATTTTCATTTCGTTCCTTTTAATAGTACAGAAGGTGAGACATGCTAGTGCGTTGCTATAGAACACTACTATTGTAAATATTAACCATTACAAACCCAATTGCCCTCTTCAGTTCTAGTAGTTAAGGTACTAAATTTAACTATTGTCATCAAAACCACAGAATCTCCAACACCACAAAATTACACTGTTCGAAAAAGACTAAACACTGATAGGTCTTCAGAGCACTAATTTCATTGCCAAAATGAAAAATTTTTCACTTGCCACAAATTCTGAGCACAGATGTGATTGAAGAACCTAACAAGATAGTTTTTAAAATTAAATACTACCCATACTACCGACTCGTTGCCATCTGTAATGACAATTTGGCCTGTACACTAATATATCTGCATGGGTTGACTAGGGCATAATAACGACACAAGACTGTTGTGTAGGCTACTACTGGAGAGACGGTTTACTTCCTGTTCGGGCAGGTATATATACTGTTACAGTGTCATGTGACTGTATGGTCACATGTGCTATGGCATGATATATATTACAATATGACAAAGCTGACTGCCAGTGTGTTATGGAAAACTAGGAGAGCTAACAAAAAGGACTTAATATGAAAGAGGCCATTGTGGTGCCTAACTGACAACACCACAATTACTCTTCTCACTGACGAGTAGGCTTCCGCCATTTGGCATCAAAAACCATACATTGTACTTAAAGGCACATAACTCCCTCCGGTATATTTTAACAGTTTCACTCGATACATTACCAGAAATAGTTTTATATAAACTGATTTACCTTTCATTTGCTGGTCTAAGGGTATGATGCAGATGTCAGTAGTGGCGTGTGAATGTTATTAGGCTTGTTTTAAACGGCTTGGTCCGAGTGGTATATAACTCCCGCCACATCGCTGGTATCCGCGGCCCTGGAGGAAGGATAATTAATCCTTCGCCCAAGTTTGCGACTTGGTCGTACGATGTGTCACGTTGCAGCGGCCCCGAAATGAGAATGACTAGTGTCTTAGAGCAATGCGCGCTGCGGTCGTTTGAACTATATTTTAGCATAGGTGACGCAGAGTAAAGCGGCCAGAACGGAAGGGATTTATGTGCCTTTAAATGAATCCGATGGGAATTTTTATGTCAAGAAGTACGCAAATTAAGAAGTACGCTGCTGATGCGGCAACAAAAGTCTACGTTGACAGAAATTGTTTATTGCAGGACAACCAGAAAGTATACTTCAATGTAATACACAAGCTGATTAGAAATTTAAGCGAACCTACTTTACCTACCGATGCTGTTACCAAGGTATTCTTTGACAGCAATTGCTTGTTACAAGGTGAGCAGATAAAATACTTAAATGTCGTGAACAAACTGATTAGAAATTTAAGCGAACCTACTTTACTGAGTGACGCAGCTATGAAGATATTTGTGCATGAAAACAGTTTCAATCTAATCCTACTGGAAAAAACAGCGATCAGATCGTTATTTCCGGGCCTCTTTAGAGCTTTGTGTGTACAAGTTCTGATTTAATTCATAAAGCAATTTTATACTGCAACGAACCGAACATTGCACTCGTTCCTAAATGTAAAGTAGGAACGAGAGCCCTTTACATTACTAAACTAAAGGACGAGCATTAGACAGTAACCATTTTCGAAAATCTTTACGTAATAGAAAAATATTCGAATTTTCCAAAAATTTTCAAAAATCTTTATGTCATCTTGGTACAGGCATTCTAAGAGTTTCACGCAGAAGTCGTTTATTTCCAGATAGATTTGCATGTAACTTTTCAATAGATGACTCGTCTCATCTCATCTAAAACAGCTTATTACGAGCCTCAGAGAAGGCTCTTAGGAAATATTAGGAAAAGTGGCAGCACCAAATTTGGTCAAATTTTGGACGTATTCATAATTGTATTTAATTCCGGTCCAAAGTAGTTTACAACAGACCAGGGAGGATCCATGTTGCCAAAACTATGAAAATAACAGGGTTATCCCGAAATGGTGGAATAGGCTACCCACTGACTTCGTTCTCCATCATGGAAATCTTCCAAGTTTACGATTCGGTTTTCACCAGTAGGCCAAAGTTTTAAGGGAAGCGTATCTTTACTAAAAGGCCATCTAAATTTAGGAATTTTCATTACTCTAGCTAATCCATATAAATAGAAGTTCGTAAAAGGTTTGTCAAAGTCAGTTAAACTCTGGGTGGTCTTAAGACCTCTGCCACGAGTGATTTTTTTGCTTCTTTTTTGCTTAATTTTTTTTCTTTCAGCCAGAACCTTCCACTTGCTTGTGATGTCGCACAAGTTCAGCCAGAATTTTTGCATCATTTTGTGCTTTTTTACGGCAAATACAACCCCTGGAGTCCCTCCTGCCAACCCACCAATTCTGGCCAAATTCGGTCCTAGCAACACCAACAGCAAAAAGCCCCATTTCTTTTTTCGTGGTCTTGTTTTGAGCGGCATCTTTTTTATTAATAAACAAATTCGACTTTGCGTAATTCAACTTTAGATTCATTTTCCTGTAGCCAATGAGCAGATCGTGACAAACAGTGTTAGCTGGCACCGCTGCTCTCAACTTCAGTTTGACTTGTACGTCCACAATTCCTGATTGAAGCCTCTAGGACTGTTTAGAGCAATCCAACGCCACGAGAGGATAGGCTTTCTTGAACTAAAGCAATTAAACTCAAATCGGGGGTATCGTAGCAAAGCTGCTCCATTCTGTACAAGCCTACATATTCTTCAGTGGCAAAATTAGAATTCAAAATGAGAAACGGATAACGCTCGGAATTTAGAGTCACGTGAGCATCTTGCAAACTGCAGTGGTTGAATACGGCCGGATTTTTAAATAAAGAGTACTGCTTATTAGTTTGAATAGCTAGAACTAGCCACCTAGGTTTTTCAACAGCGGAAGTATTCAGCACTCGCCAAGTGAAAATGGTATTTTGAAGGAGCACGCAGCGATCGTAATGCCAGTACCAAAATTCTAAATCCACGATCGATGAGTTTGTAGAGTGTAAGTTTTTGGTCGTCCGAGGTCGTGAACTGGGGAACGAACCAGCTAATGCTATTCAGAAGGACTTTGCCATTGGCCGCTGCCACTGCTTTGAAGATAGCATTCGTGTTGCTCGCTCGCATGAATGTGATCACTTGTTTAGTTTCATGGATTAGCTTATCCTAATTTTCGAAAAATCCCATGACGTGTTTCAACAGGATGGCGAAGGTAAACCTTCCCTTGGGAGTTGTTTCAATGATGATGGACGCGTGCTGCTGTTTGAATCCCAAGTTGTTGGTTAGTTCAGCAGCGACTCATGCAGCTCTATGCAATGTCCAACACTGACCGAGCAAAGCTGGTTGCTTCACCAAACTGTAATACAGCAGTCCCTTCATTTGAGTACCGTAACCAGGATAATTTAACTCGTCGACTTGTTTATCACCTAAAGGGTATTTGACATAAGAAAACAAGAACATGGGAGCATTATTAATCAAAGCCGCTATATCAGCGTTGACACAAGTAGAGTCATCATCCTTCAGCAACCTCCCATTAAACAGGACGTAACTGGTGGCAACATGCAGAAATAAATCTTGATTTTCTACATTTATGCTGATTTCCGAATTTACATTGTTGAGATTATTGTCAATAATAGGTTTATATTCGTGGTAGGTGTAAGACTCGATCAATGAATCATATACCAAAGGTTCGTTTATTTTTAAGTAATATTCTACTGCGCTCATTTTCTGGGTGTTGTTATAAATTTGATGAACGACTCACTAACACTTTCTGCCAAGAGGCATGTACTGAATTTTGTTAATTTTTGAGGTGATGTTGTGTATGCTGTTATAAATGTCTAAATTAAGCAGAGCCAATACGTAAAGTTTTTCCAAGTCCAAATGGATGAGTGTGTTTAGATTAATTTCAAGTTGGATTCTTTGCTGGTGAGAATAATCGAACAGGAATCCATGATGTCTTTTTTTAAGAGATATACTCGGAAAGAAAAAAAATTGTAATATAGTAAAAAAAAGCAACTGTAAAGAAATCAGGATGAAATATTGCATAAATGTAAACGTTCGACGTCTAACAAATCGAAACCCTCAGTTTCTACAACTTCATGAAACTACAGACCGATGGAGATAGTGTTTTGCGGTGTATGTGGTACATAAAACGCTTCCTTCATCAAATTGGGTAAGGGACTAGTAAAAAAATCATAGATAACTTATCCATTGAAATGCATTTACTGGGATATCAATGCTGCAGTGCTGGAACCAAGCTGAAGAAGCAACTGGCATGAGGAGATCCTGGAATAAAGAAACTAGATGAAACGTTCAAGGAATACGACGTAGCTTATACCAAAATCTCCGATTTAAAAGGTCGACGCACAGCCGATGAAATTCTAATTTCAAAAGCTCAAAGAGTGAGAGAGGATCCATCTCTGGCATGGAGAGAAAAACTAGTCACTTCCATCGTTAAGAAAATCATGAAAACAAAACTCAAGTTTGAAATGGGAAATTAAAAAAATTGATTAACTTGTAAACGAACTTTACAAACCAACGCGGAAAAATTTTCCGAGACAGAAAGTGATTATACTGGGCCTGAACGATCTATGCCAAACTGATTTGGTGGAAATGATATCGTAAGCTAAACTAAATAAAGGGTAAACTACCTACTGACCTGCATTAAAGTCATGAACAAATCGCTAGGGCCATTCCCCTGAATCTAAATCCGTTATAGACGTTACCGAAGCTTTCAAGACGATACTTGTAGGAACAACATACCTTAAAAATTTACAAATCGATTTAGGTAGCGAGTTCTACAATTAGGACTTCAAAGCGCTACTTAGGCGCCGTAACATCAACATGTACTCTACGTACTGTGAGAAGAAAGGGAGCGTGGTAGAACGTTTAAACAGAACGCCGAAAATTCGAATGTGGAAACGATTCACCAGGCAAAGGAATTGCAAGTGGATACACACTATCAACGATTTGGTTTCCCATTATAACAACACGGATGATTCCGCTACAAAACTGAAACCTACGAAAGTAACCAGACATCACGAACTGTTTTTGAGACGAACTAGTCCTAAACGACTACTGAAGAAACCTAAGTTCGCCGTAGGAAATAAAGTCAGGATTTCAAAAGTAAAAAAAAACTTCGATAACGGGTATTAAAAAATTTTACCAGCTAATTTTTGACGATCCGTAAAGTGCAAAAAACCCAACCGGTCGCGTATCTTTTGAAGGACAAGTCTGGTGAACCGGTGCTTGGAGATTTCTACGAACAGAAAATTAAAAAAAAAACCTAGTTGCAGATTATTTCTAGTGGAACATAAAAAGTACGGTAAATATAGGAAAATGCTTACTTCGTTAAATGGAAAGGCAAAACGGATGGAAATTCCAAATACAACAGCTGGACGGATAATATAGATAGTTTAAGCTGAATTCACGAGGATATCAGAATTGACTGGGCCTTGTCCTACATGATTCAGGATTTGAAAGACAAGATGGAGGTGACCGGAGATACAGAATTCGAGGTGAGGTAGTTCAGTTTGTAATTAAGAGGGTTTGATCTAATGTGCCATGCTTTCAACAGTTGCTTCTTGACTTTCAAGCGGGATTTTACGCAGGATGAAATGCACTACCGGTGCTTGATTTTGTTGGAATGGTACAAGGATAAATATTGTAATCATTTAGAACAATGTCAACGTCTTATGGTAAACAAAAAAGCTCAAATTGGATTATGCATTCTGTTTGAAAAAGCGACGGACAATAAGTAAACTATTAAAGCTTATTTTAACTTCAACCTGGTCAGAGTGGGGAGCACGGAGGTTCTCTCGGAAATGTCGAACAAGATTCTGCATAGTATTGGTCAGTTTGCCGTAGGAGGAAGTGGATGGGTTGTGAAGCAATGCGTGAGCACCGAAGTATGCGTTGGAATCTATAAACCCTTTTTAGGAAAAGGTTAGGTGCCACTCCCCAGCAATCTGAAAATATGCCCCGATATACTAGTCAACGTACGTAGTCACGATGATAGATATTTTGTGTGGTCCGTGTTGGCTAGTATACACCCCATTCTACCTTCGCAACATGCCTGAGATACGAAACATTACATCCCTCATGCGCAAGAGTTAGTTGTTGGTATGTTTGATTAATACCCCGTTCATTTATCCAACATCGCGGTGCTTGAAAAAGCCAATAACATTTCGGTATCTGTTTTTGGTTTTGAGGAAGATTTATCTTGCGTTTATTGTGTGAGTTCCTTAGCTGAAAGTAAACATCACATCGACTTGCTTCTTCTCGACACTCACTACATGATGAGAAAAAACTTCAACAAATACATCACGTGTTTCAACCCCAAAAAGCGCTTGAAATATTTTTGCAGACATTGTCTACGCTGTTTTCAAACTCGTTTCATGTATGAAAACAACCACCTTCCTTCTTTCAAGGGAGTTCCATTTCAAAAGACCTCATTGCCCAACAATGATTTTATCCAGCTTTAAGAATTTCAAGAACAAACTCAAAAGGTTATACATAGCATACGTAGATTTTGAAGCGGCACTACACCTAGTCTCCAGTTGTGATGGAAACGATACATACACCAGACACCACAGTTAATAACATACACCAAGCTTGCAGTTTTGTCTACGTGATTGTGGACCACTTAGGCGGAGTACATTCCAAAAAGTTGTAGGGAGGAGTAGACTGCATGAAGGTTCTCTTCAAATCTATATTAGATAAGCAGAAAATATCGTGGCTTACATTGATTTCCACAAACACCAGATGAAAGGTTTGACCAAGGAGCAGAGGTTGCTCTACAAAACAGCTGCGGTGTGCCATCTTTGCAAACACGGTGCATATACTCCCACCCCAAGCAAAGTATAACGGGTTTACAAAAGTAAGAGACCACGACCACTTCACTGGTGAATTCAGAGCTGCCTCGCACAGCAAGTGTAACTTTGCTTACACATTGAACAAAATCATAGCGGTTGGTATGCATAACTTCTAAAAATACTGCAGTAATTTTGTCATGAAGGCTTTGAATTCGTTTAAAGATCTAAACGCTCTGCATAACATGAGGATCATAGCAAAGTACAAGGAATGAATCAGCAGCATGAAATTGAGTGGTTTTACTTTCATACATAGTCTAGCATTTATGACGGCATCGTTGGAAACTTTAGCTTCGAACTTAAAGCGCTTCAGCATTACGGACAAGCTTTTCGAATGTGAATTGATGGAACTCGGGCGAGGTCTGAGGCAAAAAGGCGTGTTTCTGTACGAATACCTTACAAACGTGGAAGTGTTTGATTAAGAGTGTTTACCTTCTATGTCAGTGTTTACCTCATTGCTGAAAGGTGCGATCTGTTCCGAATCTTACAAACACACGATGAAGATTTGGGATTTAGGCAAATGCAAAATGCTTGGAGATTACCTCGATCTGTATTTGTGGATAGATGTCTTTGAAAACTTTAGGGCGACAAGTTTGGCTAGTTACGGACTGGACCCCTCCCATTACATTGGCGTTGCGCTGAAGAGGACTGGAGTATCTTTATCTCTTCTCTAATATTGACATGCATATATTATGGTGGGAAAGGGCATAAGACGCGGTGTTTCGTTTGTAGCTAGAAAGATACTCTAAAGCCTACAACCTGTATATACCATCTACCTTCGACCCTGACAAAAAGAAGTCTTACATCATATTATTTGGACTTCAACAACTTGTACGTTTGTGTAATGTGCAATTATCTACCGACCGGAGAGTACAAGTGGGTGGCGGAAGACGGGGTTAAGGATATAAATCTCGACAATTATGGAGACGAGTCATACGGTTCTGATATTAGAAGTGGACTTGGAATACCCTTCATGCATTGCACAATGATTTTCCGTTAGCCCCGGAGCACATGAAAATCACAAAGTCTATACATTCTCCTTTCAACCGTTGGGCAATCGAGGACTTGCAGTTAACGTACAGCAAAGGTCCAACACTAACCACTAACCTTTCTCAAAGACAAAGTGCGTGGTGCACTATAGGAATTTGAACTATTACATCTCTCTCGGCATGGTCCTCAAGAAAATACACAGAGCAATCAGCTTTAAGCAAGTGCCTTGGGTGAAACCTTACATCGAGTATAATAACGGGAAACAGCTATCGGCTACTAACGAATTTGACAAAAACCTCTACAAATTAACAATAATTCAATTTTTGGTAATATGATCCAATCCAAAACAAACAAAACAGATCGTACATATTGATAGCAATGACGAAAGAGAAAGCTATTAAGTACACATCTCACCCCCTTACCATGAGTTTTACGTCTCTAAGCGAAGATTTGGTAAATTTTACAAAGACTCCCGTAAACATTATCTTGAACAAGCCCATCATGGTAGGTTTTAGCGTCTTGGATTTGTCAATGTTATTAGTCTACCGGTTTCACTACGATCAGATGAGGAAAAAGTACAGACCGGGGAGATGTAAACTCCAAGTTACAGATATGGAGAGTCTGTGTTATCACAAGAATATAATAATAATGTAAGTTTGTTGCAAACACAACCGGAATGGCATGGACCTGGTGGTCACTAACTGCCATCCGATGTTAAAATTAAAAATTTCAAGTTGCAAAAGTTTAAGAGTTTAAAAGTTTAAAATGAAGATGATGGCTTGACTACATAGGAAGGGCAAATGGTATTTGGTAGATGGGACAAGGAACAGGTTTTCTGCACCAATCTTAATATCGTCGGCGAACTTGTAGCTGAAAGTATTTCCATTTGTAAGATTTAGATCATTAATGTAAAGAACAAATAAGAGTGGACCGAGCACTGATCCCTGTGGGACGCCACATATGGTCTTAACCACCTATGAGCAAACATTTTCAACTACCACTTGTTGAGTGCAATTTTGGAGAAAGGCTTTGAGCCAACACCAAAATTTGCCACTGATACCATAGCTACTTATTTTGAACAGAAGTTTGCGATGGATAACCATTTCAAAAGCTTCCTAAAGTCGAAATACTGTATATCGTAATGCAGGGAGCTCCTACGTCGGAAATGGATGTCCAGTGGTCGAGTATTAATAATTGTTGGTGGGATGCAGACTTGCCAGGGAGGAAACCAAACTAGTCTCCACCAATAATTGAAGCTTGCTCAAGAAATTTATTTTTGTATCTCTTAAAATTGACTCCATCACTCTTCAAATCACAACAGTAAGGGAAATAGGTCGGTAGTTTAAAGGGTCAGAGGGGGAAACCCTTCTTGAAAACAGGAACCACCAATGCAGTGCTCCAAAACAAAGGAGGTATCCCTTGTTCAAAAGAGCAAGTAAAAAGTTTAGAAAGTGGGTAACTAATTTTACAACAAATCTGTTTCAATAAAAAGGCCGAAAGTCCGTCTGGACCAGATGAAAAACATGTTTTCAAAGCATTAATAGCACGAGAAACAATACTCTCAGAGAAGAGAACCTCGCAGCATTCCTTACAATGGGTATCATAGGAAGGAAAGATGGTGCATTGTTTTCCACCATCTATGACAGAATTTGATGCAAAGATTCCCAAAGTGTGTTGGCCTTTTCTCATTTATCAGTTTAGTAGGTGTCATCGAGTTTGAAAGGTGGGATTGACCTTGAAGTTTTTACTTTACGCCTATAGAACTTGAAAAGAGCATTTTTGTCCCCCGAACGAAGTATTTGTAAAAAGGGTTAAAGGGTTTAACGAGCGTTAACCACTCCTGGTCATCTGCCCGAAGCCCTAAGGCCCTATGTCTGCAACAGCCAGATTCCCAGGTGGTCACCCACCCAAGTATCAATCCAGCCCAATGCTGCTTAACTTCGGGGATCTGACGAGAACCGGTGTTTCCAGCACTGCAAGGCCGAAGTATTTGTTTCTCTGTAGAACAATGCCATGCTTCTACAGTGCTGGAGTACAGCTTGCGAGAGGTGTTGTAGATTGCAAGATTATCACTGTTTGGATTTGCTTTGTAAGCTTTCCAAAGTTTTAATTTACGATTTTTCAATTTGACAATATGTTTGGGTTGCCTCTTTCTAGTGTACTGGTGCGTTGGTGTATGTGTGCGTTTGTCTATAGCCACACCTGCAAGAGTCTATGTGGTTTTGGAGAAGGGTGTGGGAACACTCCCATACTTGTTCCACATTTTTGTGCTGAAGGAAAACCAGGTTCTCCAAGTTAATATTTGACAGCGAGTCTCTGAGCCTGGAATAATTTATTTTTCCTGGCCGTTGAGGTTCAATGCCAGAAACCTGTTGATCTTGGGCAAGAAAAGCCCCATTTACCTTAAAACGAAACGGTACAGTGGTCTCTGTTACAAAAGTGGTCACCTACTGTAACATCAAAAACGCCAAGGTCTTCCTGTGTGAAGATCAGGTCCAAAATGTTTTCTCCACGAGTTGGCTCCTCCACATGTTGTGCGAGGCCGAGCAAAGCAGTCTCATCCAGAAACAGGTGGTGATGTCTATCTCCAGCACAATTTCTCTCCCAATCAACTGTGGACAGATTGAAATAAATAGACATAAATCGCTGAAAGTAATACTAAGGAAAATTGGAAATTAAGCCAACAGCGAAAATCATACACTAGAAATAACGTAGTTCAGTAAGCCACCTTTATGCTCTTACGTTTCGTCGGAGTGGCATGACCCGGATTCGAACCAGCTACCCAGTTCGCCCCAGATCACTTGCATAGCGCCTTAGTCGCTATGGCCACATCCTCAACTGGCATAAAGATAACTCACTGAACCCGTTATTAAGGTCACAACCATGACTAGGGCTCCATTCGACCGAAATTCACTCAGCCATAGTCAATGGAGAGGGAAGACAAATCATACACTTACAAGGCTCAATAAGGAGAAATAAATATACAATAATCGCTGGAAATAATACTAAGGAAAATTGGAAATTAAGCCAACAGCGAAAATCATACACTAGAAATAACGTAGTTCAGTAAGCCACCTTTATGCTCTTACGTTTCGTCGGAGTGGCATGACCCGGATTCGAACTAGCTACCCAGTTCGCCCCCAGATCACTTGCATAGCGCCTTAGTCGCTATGGCCTCATCCTCAACTGGCATAAAGATAACTCACTGAACCCGTTATTAAGGTCACAACCGTGACCAGGGCTCCATTCCAATTTCCAATTTTCCTTAGCATTATTTCCAGCGATTTATGTCTATTTATTTCTCCTTTATTGAGCCTTGTAAGTGTGTGGTTTGTCTTCCCTCTCCATTGACTATGGCCGAGTGAATTTCGGTCGAATGGAGCCCTGGTCACGGTTGTGTTATCTTTATGCCAGTTGAGGATGTGGCCTTAGCGACTAAGGCGCTATGCAAGTGATCTGGGGGCGAACTGGGTAGCTGGTTCGAATCCGGGTCATGCTACTCCGACAAAACGTAAGAGCATAAAGGTGGCTTACTGAACTACGTTATTTCTAGTGTATGATTTTCGCTGTTGGCTTAATTTCCAATTTTCCTTTGTGGACAGATTGAAGTCGCCTAATATGATGATGGAATGCCCTTGGCTCATTGCACCCGTGATAAAATTGCATGTTGCAAGGATAAGATCCTCATCCCGGCTGTCTGGCAGGTAGCATAAAATAAAAGTTACCCTAAAACTTAATACACCAATTGCCAAACCCTCAGACACGGGTGTAACCCTTTCGACAACAACAGGGTATTCAGGACAATGGAGAACCAGCAAACCTCCTCCTCTACTCCCACGATCTCTTCTAATGTCCTCATAAGTTTTTTAATCTGAGATCATGCTTTCAGTTACTCCCTGATGTAACCAAGACTCCACCACAAAGATAAAATCGTAACATCCTAGACCAAGCAAAGTCTTAAAACTACCAAGATTCTTAACAATACTGCGTGCGTTTACAAGATGCAGGCGGCGTCATTTCTATAATGCAGTGTTGATTCAATGTTGGGGACTTCCCCAGTTAAATGTTGGAGTTTTCCTGAGGAAGATGGATATCTAAAATTTCATCCTGTAAGATAGCTTTGCTTCGGCTCGTAAGATGTACAAACTCCTGAGCCAACAATGTATGATCCCTAAAAATGTCCTTGTCAATAGACACAAAATTAAAATTACGTTGCACACACATTTGATTCAACAACGAGTTTGTGTGCACTACTTTCCTGTCTAAGTCAATATTCGACCGACCAAGCCTGGGAAAAAGACCAATCACCGTCACACCGGAATTTGGGTAAGAAACCTTTAAAGAGGTAATAAAATCTGTAATCTGCGAAGCAACCCGATTTGGGGAGTCTGATTGGATGTCGTTTGATCCCATACATATGATAAAGGTATTGACTTGATCAGCGTAACTTGTAATTGTATGAAGTTTGGAGGATAGCTCACTAGCAAGTAATTCAGGGAAGGTGATCGTTTTAGAATCTGGGTGTGTGATCCATCCTAAGTTCTTGGAGTTTGAGTAGCCCACGATGATGGTTTTTCCTGTCCGTTTTTTACGCCTTTAATCTATTAGCCTGTCTGAAGATGACTTTGCTTCGGATGTAGTTGATGCCTGTTCCATCTGCGTTTTCTCATTGTTCTTTAGGAGGCAAAGTGTAGACACATTTGGTGTTGGGTCAGTAGCTGCATTTGGTGTATTATTTGTTGTAGACTACTTTTGTTCATTTTTTTGTCTGTGACGTTTCTTGGTGTTTTTTCCCTCTTCTAACTGTGATATTTTTAAGTTGCGATGGCGAGAACACTGGTAGAGAAACATTTTCCTTATCACTGGTAGTAGCTTCCTCCATCACGTTGCAAGACTTGGTTTTGTCGACGTGCGCAGAAACCAATGTGAGTCCATGTAAATCGGATTTATTCAGCTTTACAGAAACGATAAAATCGCTTTTCCCATCACAATGCGTATGATCAGTGACCTCGACCTCAGTTGAAACCACACCATTAACGTTTACCAATTCACCAACAGAATTTTTTTTTCCATGTTTCTGCAATCTCTGGTCAAGATGAGATGTAATTTTGGTATCAAGCTTTTCTAGTAAAGCCTCTGCATAATCTGCAAGAATTTTTCTTAGACTTATGAAAAGATTTTGTGACCAATTTTCAAAACAATTTTGAAGGAAGCAAACTTTGATTCTAGTAGATCATGAGTTAGAGTGGTTGAAATATTGTCAACTTTAGTCTCATTTCAAAGAGGTCTATATCCTTTAAAGGCGTCAATCATGTAGCTTGTTAAGCAGCTTCTCCGAAACATTGTGTAAATTGTGTAGTTCCTCAAGCTCTCCTGGCGTCTTCGTTTCAGAGATATCAAATTTCCGCATTTGTATTAGAGTTATTGGAAGGAGTCTGAAAAGTCTCAAAATAAATCGAGCGATGCTTTGCAATCCATTTCCTACGCGCACCAGAATAGCTACCTCCGCCGGTAGAGAGCAGTAAAAATTTCACCATAATGCAGTAAAATAAAAACACCAATTAAAACGGAAAATGGAGAAAAATGGCACGAAAAACTAAGGCAAAGCACCAGCACAGTTTGCTAAGCAACATGAAGCAATATGGTGAAAAAAAGCACACAAAATTTTTTTTTCACCTCCCGTCCTACATCGGAATCGAACCAGCTTTAACACCAAGTATGCAAGATGGCTGCTCCCATGCACAACTGAGACGAACAGCAACCCGAACAAAGACAACGCTCAAAACACAAGTTCTCGATGTCTACCTGATCAAATTGTGTCCAAAGTCGTGCACACGTTGTTCATACTACGATTGATGAACAGGTTTCTTCCAAGATCGACCAGAATCGTCAGCAGAATAGAAAAATATCGGAGAAAAATTGCTCGCTTTCATGGTTCTTATTTACTCCGTAACTTTTGATAGAAACTGACGATGGTTACAAAGATATGGAAGAGGATGCACCGTTGTTCTACCCCAAACTACCCCAAAGACCATTCTACACTCCGACATACACAAAAATGTATTGGGGTAGATGAAAGACGAGAGCGCGGGTTGCCCAATTTCAGAGTTTGTAGGGTTAAAGTCTAAGCTCTACAGCGTTCTACAGGCAGATGGGAAGAACAAAATGGCTTGCAAAGCATTAAGAAAACAGCACAATTCGTGCACGAAATATACAAGAACGTACTGTTTCTTAATAGTGTCGTTTGAACTCTGTGGTCTTAAATTCGTTTGGAGGCACACGAACCAAAAAAGCCACCTTCAACAAGTTGGCTTTCAGTCCTTACGACGACAAGAGATGGGACATTTTTCAGACTTTCAGGAAAACATGTTTTGTCAATGACGACACAGATCCTTGCTACTACGTGTCCACACCGGGATGTATTTGGGCAGCGGCGTTGAAAAAAGTCGAACTAGAACTGTTTATGCATGGGGGAAGCATAACCGTATAACTTCCGGTATCAGGGGAGAATCAACTTTTGTATCGAAAAGGAACTTGATCATCAAAAACAAATACCTACCAGAAACCTAAGACGAGAATTTACCTAGTCTGTATCTAGTAGATTTGAAAGTCAACAACTTATACGGACTAGCCATGAACGGAATTCCTTCCGTACGATCGATTTAGCTGGCTGACGATGAAAGAAATTCTCGAATTTAACTTATTACCATACTTTTGCCGTTTTCATTGTTGTAAACCGTCCTTACAAATCCTGTATTGGATTCTTACAACAATAGTAAGAGCAGTACAACAATACTGTCAGTAAAAATGTATAGTTACAACAATGCAACCTATTTTTTTAATAAATCCATGTATACTTATTGCAACAATGCTGCCACAATACTGCATCCACGACCAGCCAGCACACTTTTTACCTCGTCTTCTTTAACAAATGAATATCTATGCTTTGCATCCTTACAGAGAGATTGATCCTGGTTTCTTAAAACTTGTTCACCTTCCAGTTCAGCCAAAGTCTGGCTCAAAACTTCATCTTTATCATCATCAAATAGTTAGTCAACGCCCAACGAAACACTGAATATAGTCATCTACATCTTTGAATGTGTATTTGTATGTCTACTCCTCTGGAACCAAAGCACCTACAAAGATGGGAGTAGGACCAAACGAAAGATAATTAAATTGCTCTTCGGATAGGCCTATTTTCATCACTGTAACTTGATATTATGACCCTCAAATAGGCAAAAAATCATGCAAAGCTAAAGTCAGAGTTTTAACCTCATCATGTTTGTTCATGTTTGTTCATGA
Organism: Lithobius niger; assembly: GCA_023313725.1. NCBI lineage: Eukaryota > Metazoa > Arthropoda > Chilopoda > Lithobiomorpha > Lithobiidae > Lithobius > Lithobius niger. The sequence continues at coordinate 24,573 of JAHWFP010057973.1, forward strand.
CGTAATAGTTTTTTCATTCACGGGTTAAAATTCGTGACGAACAAACCGTTTTAAAGCTATTAGTTACATAATGAGATGATCTGGAAAAGGACGCACGCAAAAAAAAACCTAAAAGGATGACGTATTTTGCAACATACGGAATGTCGATCTTGAAGTTGGTTTTGTATGAACTGACTTGATGCATGGAAAAATCGGACCCATAAACGCGGTTTTAAAAGGATGTCAAACATTCGTGTATTAGAAGCACGGAGATGCATGGATTGAGCGAGCAAAGCGAGCGATTTCCATTCGTGCAAATAAACAAATCGTAAGTTTTGAATGATGTAGGTAAGATACAGATGTGCTGAAGAATGTGATGAATCATCTATGAGCAACAAGTACAATTAGTTTGCATCGAATATACATCGATTTTGTGATGCTCTTGGAATCAAAGAAATAACGTGAAGCATGGATCAAAGCCAATGGAATAAGCGAAGCAAACAATATGGCTAGAAATACAAATGCAAACATCAAAAAACGAGTAAAGTGCAGGGAAATTGAAGCGACGAACGGACAACAATAGACGAGTGCGCGAATAGCGGAGATGCGTGTGCTGTTTTGTTGTTGCCGGTGTTCCCTCCATTGTAACAATGAAAAGTCAAGCCATGCTAAACCAATTTCAGTACCATTAATGGCCGTAAATAAAAACGATCAAACGTCTAAAACAGCCGTTTTGTATGGTAAAAAGAAACTTATAGCCATCCTGTTTCCAACAATGTGGTACAGTAAGTGATTTATTGGATAGTATTTACGTACTGGCTCCTCGTACGATTCTGGCTCCTCGTACGAAAAAACTATCCAATAAATCACTTACTGTACCCCATTGTTGGAAAAAGGATGGCTGTAAGTTTCTTATTACCATACAAAACGGCTGTTTTAGACGTTTGATCGTTTTTATTTACGGACATTAATGGTACTGAAATTGGCTTAGCATGGCTTGACTTTTCATTGTTACAATGGAGGGAACACCGGCAACAATAAAACAGCACACGCATCTCCGCTATTCGTGCACTCGTCTATTGTTGTCCGTTCGTCGCTACGATTTACCTGCACTTTACTCGTTTTTTGATGTTTGCATTTGTATTTCTAGCCACCGACTTACTCTGGTTTCTTCATCCTCGAACTTTATAAACTTACGACGTACGAATTTAACTACGAGTTCATGCGTCCAAAATACGGACACCGCGCGCGTTTACTTTCCAGAGAAACCAACAGTCTGTTCTACGAGGTAGAGACTGACGATTATTACCTGGATATGGAAAGTGAGCTAGACAGATTCCACAACAGCAATTACGATCCGTCGCATTCTCTATACAGTGTTAAAAACAAACAAGTCCTGGGTAAAATGAAAGATGAGACGGCCGGCATCCAGGTGATAGAATTTGTAGGTTTGAGAGCAAAAATATACTCGTTTTTAGTCGGGGCAGATAGCATTAGAAAGGCTAAAGGGATCAGTGAAGCGTTTATCCAAAAAAGTCTCTGCTACGAAGACTATAAAAATCACTATTTTCGAAAACATCGTCGAAAGCCACGTGGAGGAGCATTCAAAGTAAGGATCATCGTCTCGCCACGGTTGAAATTTCAAAATCATCTGTATCTCACTACGACGATAAGAGATTCGTGTTGGACGATGGAATACATACGTTAGCACACGGTCAGTACAGAACCAGCAAACCGCACGATTTTGTAGACGACATAATTGATCCGATGGAGGATGAAGAAGCTGAAGAGCGTGCTTCGCTGGTAAAAGAAGAAGAGGAAGAAGCATCGATCCGCGAAATACCAAGACGAAGCGAAGAAGAAAAAATGGTGGCTAATAAGAGGAATAGAGCCGCTGCTTTTTGCAAGAAATGTGTGACAGAAACTGTTGAACAGAGAAGAGATAGGTTGGTAAAAAGGGCGCAGCTAAAAGAAAAAGAAAATATATGAAATAAAATGAAGACGTGATAATTCTGACGAAAAAACAAAGCAACGTCTAACAACCTCAAAAGTAGAATTTTTTTGGCACCCATTGGATGATGAATTTTATTTTATGTAGGTTTAAATAAATGTGATAAAAATATCCGTACCGATTTGGTAGGGATATTGTTTACCGCATTTAATTAGACCCACATAAGGGTAGGAAGTCAAAAGCTTAAACTTCTAATGTTATCGGTCCAACTATTAAATTTTGAATTGTACCCCTTCCACTTGACAAGGTAGAGCATTTTTCCGTCGTTTCCTTTCTTCTTAGGTAGTACTTTTTCTACTAAAAACAAGTTCAGAACTGAAGTTTTTTTGAATTTCCAGTTCGTAGAAGCCCCCGAGAATGGATTCACAAGATTCATCTTTTAAAAGATAAGTTACCGGATCATTTTTTTGCTCCTTGCGAATCGTGAACACTTCGTTGGTTAAATTTTGGAGAAACCCTTTATCGACAATTTTGTTGACTATAGCAATTCTGCCTTTGTATCCTACAACAAACTTTTTTTAGACGATCCTTTAAGTTTTGCTCATCTCAGCAACGGTTCGTTTCGCCTCATTACTTCCCTCGATTTCAACTTCGTAGTAGAATGGACGGCATCATTGTATTGGGAAACTCACTCGTCGATAATATCTACCCATTTATAATTTCCCCGCCAGGTGAACCTTTTCTACATCCGACTTATCAGGGTTCGATTGAATCGTTCTACCATGCTCGCCTTCAACTCTGAGTGCGTAGAGTACATGTTAATGTTGTGACACTTAAGGAGTGCTTTGAAGTCTTTATTGTAGAACTCGCTACCTAAATCGACTTGAACATTTTTAGGGGGTGTCGCTCCTACGAGTATTTTCTTGAAATATTTGGTAACGTCTATACCGGATTTAGATTTAAGGGGGATAGCCCAAGCAAACTTCGACATGACGTTAATACAGGTTATTAGGTAGTTAAACCCTTTATTAAGTTTAGCGTAAGGTACCATTTCCACCAAGTCAGCCTGCGTTCAGGCCAAGTACAATCACTTTCCGTCTTGGAAAATTTTTTCTCTTTGGTTTGTGAAGTTCTTTTACGAGTTGGTCTAATTTTTTTTATTTCCTATTCCGAATCTTAGTTTCGTTTTCATGATCTTCTAAACAATCGAAGCTGCTTGTTTCTCCCGCCATGTCAGAGAATGATCGTCTCTTTTCTTTGAGCTTTGGAAGGGTGAACTTCATCGGTGACATGCCAATCTTTTAAATCCAAGCTCTCGGAGTAAGTTATATGATGTTCTTTGCACGATTCGTCTAGTTAATTAATCCCAGGATCTCCAATCTTTTTTCCAGTTTGCTTCAAGGACCCTAGTATTGGTAGCCGGGCAATTGCAGTTCGAGCGGTAACGTATCTATGATTTGTTTACGATTCCTTTCCCAGATTTGATAAAGGAAGCTCTATTAGTCCCGCACACCTCGTAAAATACAACTTCGATCTGTCTGTTATTTTTTACGGTTATAATAACGGACGGCTCGGGGCCGTTAGCTGTGAGTCGCTTACATTTGATGCAGTACCTCATCTCCATATTTTTTTTCGTTTTTTTGTTTTATAGGTAATTTTTTTTAATCCAAACCTAAATTTTGATAAGCCACTCTTTTCCCCAGCACAGTTATTTCTGATAAAATTTCGACCATCTCGTTTCTATGTCCGTCGTAACCGGCTGACGTAAGACTCATGCAAAAGCCTGAGTCTCTTTTTCAAGTCGTTAGGATCATCGTAATATTTATAATCCACTCTGCTACCCGCCTTTTTAACCATGCCACCTCCCTTTTTCTTAAATTTTTTCATCTTCCCCAAATCTGATGAACCATCGTTACGTACTTAGTGATTAGATTTGGGTTAACGAGATTTTGGATCGTTGTTGATAAAAATTGGCATCGGTATTTTGTAACATGTCCGCGTAAGCTGCTTTAACTTCTGGTGAGTAGGAGGATTCTTTAAACTCTCTGGAAACTAGCAAACTCCAAAGCCCACATCTCCCCAAATACTGCTTCCCCCACCGACCGTAATGTCATTTTCAAAAATTTTAACCACTTTATTCCCCTTGGCCAGCTCACATTTTTTCGTGTCGTACTGAAGTTCTAATACTGAATCCCGTTTCCTTGGGATTTTTGAAAAATTTTGTCAAGAAATATGTAGCCGTTGGTCCAATATTCTGACTGGGTAACAAACTATCGAAAGACTGAAGAGTAGGTGTGTGGGGAAGCTCTGGAGGAGCATAAATGCATTTAGCTTGCACCGCAGAATATGAGGGGGTGAATGTAGGGCCAGTGCCTCGGGCGAAATGCATTATCGGGGATTCAGCGATACTGTAACTGGGAGGCTCACTAGCAGTAGCGACATCGGAAGGAGTCAACGATAATTCTGTTTCATAGTCATCCTCGTCACTTTCTACCTCTTTATAAGCGTTATTTTGGGTAACTAGAGAGTTTTTAATCGGCGTAGTTTGCGTTGCTACACCGTGGACCAGTGTCGGTTTCAGGGTGCTTACTACCAGTTTAAAAAATTCTTGTAGCGATTTTTAGTCAGTTAAATGTCTTTTGAGTTTTGCCATTTCTCATTTCAACTCCATTATTTTGTTTAATAAGTAAAATTGAACATTTGTATCACCCCTCATTTAACGTTTTGTTAATTGATAAAAACCCATAAGTCTTTTTCCAACACGTTCTACACAACATTTTAAAGTCCGAAAATTCCATGTCGGGGTAAACGTGATTTTCGTAAACGTGTTACAAATTTAACTCATCCAAGATGAAAAGGATTAACAAATTTGTGTTGTCTCTGACCACTCGTATAGGAATTCTCGTTTAGGATTGACTGCAATAAAAAACATCGGCTTTTGAATGACGTCCTTGATCAAAGTAACATTCGATGTTTTTTGTTTGTCCAAAAGGTGATCGTCAAAAAGAATCAAGTTTCGAAATTTTGGGTCTACTTCTTCGAGCAGAATAAAATCAATTTGAGAATCGTGAAAAAATGCTACGTTCCATCCTAGTTTTTCCTTAATTTCCGCAAATACATATTGCAAAGCTTTGTACTTTGGGTGACATAAAATTTTACTGTAAATAAATAATCCATCGTCGTCGAGCCATCTTTCGTTACAGACGAAATTAAAGAGCAAGTTAGTTTTTCCACAATTTGCGGAGCCCATAATTAGACATCTGATATTCAAAGGTAGGAACGGATGATTTTTAGGTTCTTTTTTAGGTACAAAAAAGTCGTAGTTTTTAATTTCCATCGAGTTGTTTTATTTACGTATTTTTTTTTGTTCACGGAGATGCAAAACCCATAAAGTCTTCATTCGAAAATTTCTCGGAAGTATCGAAATGAGCTATTCCAAAATCTACGTTGCATCATAATTTCACGTTGCTGGGAGACTCGTCGGTGACATACACCGTGGTAATTTTAACGGTGACTTCCATCAGATTTAAAGCGTTGAAAGATGGCAAGTTAAAGCACGGTTTGTCAATAACATTTTTGTTAAGTTTCCCTTTAGTTTTGTGAATATTCTTGTACACCCAAGTTCTAAGACAGAGTGGTTTGTCTCCGTTACCCTCGTTCGCCTTTATGCAAAAGGAGTAACAGGAAGAAGCCAATTGCATAGAATTTGGATAATTGAACGTAGTCAAAGACATGGGTTTTTTGATCGTCAAAATCGATCTCTAGTTTCGTACAGATGTACCGTTTTAAATTTTTCAACTGTTTTTGAGGTTCTGGGTCAATAGGTGAAATCCACCCTTTATATTTTGATTTTTCTTCCGAAAAGGGTGTCCCCAAACCCTATAAATCATTAAATTGTACAAAAGGAGACAATGAAAAGTTTACACCGTTCTTAATCTTCGTAACATTGTCATTTTTAACTTTCAGCAAGTTTTTTTGCAAGAGATAGGAAAGGTTCGTTTGACAGGATGGTTGAGACTTTTTGAGTTTGAGGTTATTCCTTTTATTATATACATAAAATATTTTTTAGTCTCATCAGCACATTTTGAAAGTTTAAAAAAAAGGATGTCGGTCAACATATTTGGAGAACCTTTGAGAAGGGCGAGAAAGAATGATTCGATCGGAGTCGGTTCGAGAAGTGAGCCAGGACTTGGGTATGTTCTAACCTCCTAAAACAACTACGATATGCGAAGCAAGCGTTTAACTAAAGTAGGAGCCACTTTCGAACCCACAGATGCAATCAATTATTCTCAGATAGGTACTCTGACAACAGACATTCAGAAACTTAAAACCGTCTTGCCTCCATCCATTACTCTTCTCTCTGACGAATTGGCTTCCACCACTTCTACGCAAAGAAGAAGCAAATTAGGGACGTGGCTTTCCTGCGGCATGCTGCAAACGTGGCGACAAAAGTCTACGTTGACAGGAATTGTATATTACATAATGAGCAAAAACTATACTTCAACGCAACGAATATACCGATAAAAAGTTTAAGCAAACCTACTGTACCGAGTGATGCTGCTACAAAAGTATTCAACGACTGCAATTGCTTGATACAAGACGATTAGATGATACACTTTGATGCCGTGAGCAAACCGTTTAGAACTATTCACGAACCGACTTTACCTTGTTGCTACGAAGAAATTTGTACACGAAAATTGTTTCATGATAATCAGTTTCTGCATGAAAAGCCCATTGCATAAAGAAGTCGACTGGTTCGTTAATTCTGGACCTATCACGCACTACATAAGTACAAGTTCTGGTTTAATTCGTAAAGCGATTTTATATTGCAACGATCCGAGCGTAGAAGTCATTGCTAAATGTATAGCGGGAACGAAAACCTTTCTTATTACTAAAACAAAGTGCATTCGACGACTGCCATTTTCAACATTCCTTAAGAAATAGAAAAAGATTTAGCCATCGCGGTACACACGGTCAAAGATTTTCATATGGAAGACGTTTATTTCCAGTTAGATCTGCACTTCACTTTTCAATAGATTTCATCCTGTCTAAAACAGTTTCGTAATTACGAGTCTTAGAGAAGGCATTTAGGAAAAATAAACAAAAGTGCCCGCACCAAATCTGGTCAACGTTTTGCACGCGTTCATAATTGTATTTAATTTCCGGCCCCAAGTAGTTAACCATGGATCGGGAAACACCCATGTTGCCAAAACTATAGAAAGAATGGGGTTCTACAGAATATGCTACCCAGTGACTTTCGTCTCCATCGTGGAAATCTTCCAAATTTACGATTCCGTTTTCACCAGTAAGGTTAAGTTTTATAGGAAGCGTATCTTACTGAAAGTACCTCTAAATTTAGGAATTTTTTTTACTGTAGATATTGGTTTAAATCATGGTTCGTTAAAGGTTTTTCAAAGTCAATTAAACCCTGGGTGGTCTTAAGTAAAGACATTTGCCCCGGGGCAATTTCTTTTTGGTTCGATTTTTCTTTAGTTTTTTTTCTTCGAGCCGGAACTTCCACTTGCTTATCATGTCGCACAAGTTCAGCTAGAATTTGTGCATCGTTTTGTGCTTTTTTACGGCAGATACCACCCCCGCAGTCCCTCCCGCCAGCCCACCAATTCCGGCCTAAATCGGCTAACAATGCCAATGGCTAAAAGCCACCTTTCTTTTTTCATGGTCTTGTCTTGAGCGCCATATCTGTTTTATTATTAAACAACTTCGACTTTGCCTCTGTCCAACTTTAGTTTCATTTTCCTGTCACTAATGAGCAGAGTGTGTGAGACAGTGTTAGCTGGAACCGCTGCTCTAAACTTCAGTTTGACTTGTACATCCACGATTCCGGATTGAAGCCTCTCGGGCTGTTTGGAGCAATCCAACACAACGAGTTGATAGGCTTTCTTGAACTGAAGCAAGTTGAAACTCAAATCGTTGGTGTCGTAACACAGTTGCCTAAATTGCTGCGCCATTCTGTACAAGCCGACGTACTCCCAAATAGCAAAATTAGAATTCAGATCGAGAAACGGATATCTTTTGGAATTTAGAATCACGTTAGTGTCCGACTACAGTGGTCGAACAAGGCCGGATTTTTACCTAAAGCGTTCTGTCTGTTTGTTTGAAAAGCTAGAAATAGCCACCTAGGTTTTTCAACCACGGAACTAGTCAACATGCGCCAGGTGAAGTTGGTATTTTGAAGGATGTCGCAGGTATCGTAACGCCAGTGTCTAAATCCTAAATCCACGGTAGTTCCGTTGTGTACGATATTGTAAAGTTTAACTTTTTGCTCGTCCGATGCGGTAACGTGGGGGATGAGCCAAGAAATGCTACTGAGAACAACTTTGCCATTGGCAGCATCTGCAACTTTGAAGATGGCATTTGTATTGCTGGTCCTTATAAAAGTGAGCACGTGTTTAGTTTCATAAATTAGCTTGTCGTAATTTTCGAAAAATCCCATGATGTGTTTCAAGGGAATGGCGAATGTAAAACTTCCTTTGGGAGTTGTTTCAATGATAATGGATGCATGCCGCTGTTTGAAACCCAAGTTGTCAGTAAGGTCAGCAGCGACAGAAGCTGCACTACTCAATTCCCAGCACTGACTGAGCAATGGCGGCTGTTCCGCCGATCTGTAAGAGAGCAGCCTGTTCATTAGAGTACCGAATCCAGGATAATTTAACTAGTTCACTTGTTTATCACCTAGTTGGTATTTGATATTAGAAAACAGGAACATGGGAGCATTATTAAACAACGTCACTATGTTAACATTGGCATAAGCCGAGTCATCGTGCTTCAGCAACCTGCCTTTAATCAAGAGGTAACTGTTGGCAATGTACTGAAATAAATCTTGGGTTTCGATGTTTATTCGAATTTCAGAATTTTCGTTGTTGAGATACGTACTGACGATGGGCTTATATTTGTGATAGGTGTAAGATTCGATCGACGAGTCGTACTATAAAGGTTTGTTGATTTTTAAATATTCTTCTACAATTTTCATTTTTTAGCCGTTGTTATAAATTTGATGAAAACTTTGTTTCTAGGCGTTAACCTGTTTGCGTTTTTATTATAATTAAAAGTTTTAAAGTTAAAGTATGAAAGAATCTTTTTGTTTTTTTTCCAAGCACGAAAAGTCGCACCGTGAGTGTCTCACTATTCAGATTCAACGGCTCGTTGGTCTGAGATGTAAGCCACACTCTTATATTTCTGATCAAGTTCATAGTAATGGGTAAATAAATTAAATTATGCAAAGACTCGATGATTTTGAAACCCGAGGTGAATTTGGATAAAACGAATATAAAGTGGGTTGAGTTGTCACCATTTACGTAAGAATTTCCAGTGATGTCAACGTGCGCAAAAATCGTGTTTATATTCATTATTTCGACGGTATTTTGACTTTCTCGACTACGCAAGTATCTTCCTAAATGAAACCCCAAGACTACCCAAGCTCTTTTCACGCATAAAGGCTATTGCGTATTTTGAATCGTTACTTATCAAGTTGGTTCTTAAAGTGTTTACGTTGGGAAGAATCGCGAAATGGCTTCCCTGTCATGACCATTTTGATCTATTGAGGTTTTGAAAAATTTATTCAAATCTTCAATTTCGTGAGTCCCGGGATTGACTGTCACTTTCTGCCGAGTTAGACCAGCATCTGCGGCGTATTTAATTTTGTTATTTTTTGAATGGTGTGTATGCTGTTATACATGCGTAAATTAATAAGTGTTAATTCATAGCTTTTTTCAGGGTCTAAATGATTTGGCGTATGTAGTCCTTTTCTTTTTTAAATTCCCTTTTTCATCCGATAAACAGAGTTTACTAATGCGTAGGTGACTGTGTAATTTATGGGGAGGATGAAAAAACACCCTCCTCCAGACTGATAAAAAGGTAGTAAAAAGCACCCGACACCCGACGGAAGTGACTTCATTCTGACATTATAGGGGATAGCATATCGCATATCGCTCCTCCATATCGACGAAAACGAATAAAAAAGTAGTAAAAGCACTCTTCTGCAAACTGATGGAAGCTCCGCCCACCGGAAGCGACACCCCCCCCC
>JAHWFP010057974.1:0-35803 GCA_023313725.1 Lithobius niger
TTTTGAGTTGTCTTGTTTCTTTACAGCATAAATGATTCTTCAAACGGGGTAAAGTATGGTTAGGTTCCCAACAAACCTAATTCTGTCCTAGTAGATTTAAGGGCCGAGGATGACGTAGCCTTGCCGTATTAGCTAGCAAGTTAACAGCTACACCTCGAAGGACAACCTATGTAGAAGGCTGCCTAGTTTGGAAGCCCAACCCAAACCCAAACCTAACGTATCTTGGTCAGTCTAAATCTCTCTCCCTAGCTAGCTGTTTCCGGTCATTTTGGTGCCGAAACCCGGTAAACAACAAGGCTACTCGGGTGCAGCGAGGCTGATTTAGATTTTGGTGATGGTTTGTGAGGTCCCTTTCAATTCCCCTTAGAGGTAAAGTCGCTCTTTGCGACATTCGATTGATCTTTCCCATTAGGGGGAAGATTAATCTGGGTTCAGCTTTTAACTTGTCTTCCATTTGCACTTTTTTTGGCAACGTTGCGTAGTTGATTTGGAATTCTCCTTGGTATAGTCTGTTCCACATTATGTTTTCAGAAAACTAACTGTATGACGCCGCGTTTTCTTCCACTGTGAGTGCAAAAACATGTAAATATCCCACCCGTAGGCTCTAACAGAAACTCTGTAGAGTCTGCAATTGTGATGTCGACATGTTTTTGCACTCGTAGTGCAAGGAAACGTGGCATCATACAGTTCATTTTCTGCAAGCATAATGTGGAACAGACTATAGTTTGGTTGATTTGCTTGCTGCTTGTTTTCCATTTTCGTCATGGATTTAGCTCAGTTGAAAAATTATCGTGCGGCTCGCCGTCCTATTTTAAGAAGGCTGTGTAACGACATAACACAAGCCATAACCGACAATGATAGGTCGTTAGTCGAAGCTTTGTCGGAGAAGATTAAGCTTAAGGAAGGTGCATTGTTGCTGGTCAATGAACAGTTAGAAGTAGCCAGTGCAGCCGCTGATATGGCAGCTGAAGTGACTGACAATGACGCCTTTAATGACGTAATTATTGACGTCAAAGTGCAAGCAAATAGATTTTTGAACACTATACCTGTCGCACGAACTCAGACGGTGACTCAAAAGTATGTCAAGTTGCCAAAACTCCAAATAGCCAAGTTTGATGGCAGTGGCCGATTGGGAGCGATTTTCTGATGCGTTTATAGCTGGAATAGACCAAAATCCGGATTTAGCTGACGTTGACAAATTGAATTACTAAGAGGATTGCTGAAGGAGTCTGCCAGTTTGACGATCGTAGGATTATCGTTAACTAATGCTAATTATAGCACGGGAGTGGAGCTTCGTCGTTTGATTGAAGATTTCCAAATACACATCCGTTCCTCTGGGGCAGAATATTGCTGCCATGGGATCGTTGCTTTGCCGATTCTTTTGAAGACCTTGCCTAGTCCTATTGTGCGTGAATGGCATCGTAAAAATAAAGGAGCAGCAGTCTATGATTTACGGCGATGGTGGACTTTATTAAAGAAGAATTGAAGGGCACTGAACTTACGTATAGCACTTCGCAAATTAGCAACAGCGCCTCTACAGTAGACAACCCATGGAAGAAGGAGTTTAGTACATGGTCATCGGCCTTAGCATCAGCATTACTCACAACCGAGGATGGAGTCAGTCCTGCTAGTAGTCACAAGGGTTCAAAATCGTTTTGCATATTTTGCAACGAAGCCAACTTGCATCCGTCAGCAGTATGCCCTAAGTACGTCACCAATCAAGAGCGTCGCTCGTCGTTAGCCACATCTCGTCGCTGTTTTCATTGAAAAGTAGTCACTTTGCAAAATCCTGCGATCAACGAATCGTCTGCCGAATTTGCAAGTCAGGAACTCATCACACGTTCCTATGTCAGAGATTTAACCAGTCAACGGCACTTGCGATAAGCAGTGGGAGAAGTTAGCGAGAAGGTGGTGTTGCAGCACGTCAAGACAACGAGGGCTTCTCGCAGCAATAATAATGCAACAGATAGTCGGAGTCTGCCTTGATAGCTTCAGCTTCTTCATCTGGAAGTAAGAATTCAAGATAAGTGTCCGTTTTGCAAACTATCAGGGTTTGGATTCTGCACGCCAAAGGAACAGAACAAAATTATCATTTTAGTGGATAATGGGTCAGAGCGGTCGTTCATTTCTTCTCGTTTGGTACAGCAGCTTGAGTTAGCAGCGGAGAGCGTTTCTTACAAGACAAGCGTTGTGGCAGTAGGAATCAGGTGATGGGGCCTAGTGATATTTCCACAGTGGACGTTTTAATAGGGGCAGATCATTATTGGCGTGTTATGACAGGACAAATGTTGAGTACTACACTTATGGCAACACAAAGTGTTTTTGGTTGGATGCTGCAGGGAAGCGCACCTATGTATGGTCCCTTATCGCCTACAGTTTGATGTGTGTAGCTGCGTCGTGGGAAGAAACTTGTTCGTTGTCCACGGTTTATCGAAAATGTGGGAGCTTGATCGTAGTGGCGTTATGGCCAGAGAAGAAAAATTACCACAAACATTGGAAGAAGTGGAGGTCTTAAGTTTCTGCAAGGATACCAAGACGTTTCAAAACGGAAGACATCAGGTTCGTATCCCCTGGAATCAATATAAAGACAAGCTGTCTGACAACTTTGAAGTTGCACTATAACGTTTGCGTCGGTTGTTGTGGAAGTTGAGTAAGATCGTAAGTTGTTTGAACGTTACAAGTCTGCAGTTTGAAAATCTTCACAACAATCATGCTGAGGAAGTAACTTTGGAGAAGCATGACTCCATGGTCTATTACATGCCGCATCAGGCCGTTATCAAGGATGCCAGGAAGACTATGAAAACTCTGATTGTTTTGGATGCGTCTTCAAACACTGGAAGGAGGGTATTCATTAAATAAATGCCAGAGTGCAGGACCCAACCTCAATCCGTCAATATTTGAGTTACTGTTACGATTTAGATGAAGACAGAAGACAGGGACGCCACCAGATTCCTGTGGACAGACGCTCCGTGGAAACGTGGGACTAACCCACCCTTAAAGGTTTTTTGTATGACAAGGGTGCTCTTTGGGATGAAAGCGAGTCCATTTTTATTGGCTGCAACTGTTCGTCATCATGTAGACACACACCCCTCTTGTGACAAAGACTTTAGTCAACATTTAGCAGACAAGATCTACGTGGATGACTGTTTAACTGGAGAGGAAACAACTCAGAAGGCGTATTCACTTTCTGTACGAATACACGAAGTCATGAACAAAGGAGGTATGCAGTTCGGCAAATGGGCAACTAATGACGACGCACTTCGAAACTTGTGGATTGCCAAGGGACTATTGTCAGCAGAAAGCCGGCTGAAGAGAGAGTTAAAGTTTTAGGACTGTATTGGGAATTGTCGTCGAATCAACTAGGTTTGCATCATGCTGGTCTTGTGGAAGCAGTCAAGTCTGACAAAAATACCAAAAGGAATGTGCTAGAAATTCTTGCACGAGTTTTTGACCCCTTAGGTTTTTTGTCTCCGTTTGTGGTAATTATCAAGAGCTTTCTTCAAGATTTATGGAGATTGAAAATTGAGTGGGATAAGGTGATGCCTGATCAGTTATTAGTTGTTTGGGAGCAGTGGAAAGAAGATGTACATCAAATAGCCTAGATTAGAATTCCAAGATGGCTGCAAGTTAGCAGTCTGGAGAATTTCCAGTTGCATACTTTCTGTGATGCAGGGCCACGAGTGTATGCTGCAGTGACTTATTTCCGCTATTCTACGGATGGAAATCAAACCTTTCAGTCATGTTTTGTGACGTCAAAATCCCGATTGGTGCTATTACAACTTATGTGCATTCCGAGGTTGGAATTAATGGCCTGCCTGATAGGAAGTCGGTTGTCAGCCAACATATCTCAAGTTTTGTGCAAAGAAGCTAAGGAATATTTGTGGTCGGGTTCAAAAGGGCATTGAAGTGGATCGAAGATTTGCCTTCTAGATGGAAAGTATTTGTAGCTCGCAGAGTTCAAGAAATCCAAAGCAATATTGGTGAGAGGTGTAGTTGGAACTACTGCAGTAGCAAACAGAACATTGCAGATGTTATAACAAGAGGACATGGTTTGCCTAAGCTCATAGAAAATGAAGAGTGGTGGTCTGGACCAGAGTGGCTTAAATTACCGGAAGTAGAATGGAAGGTTCCTTTGCTACATATGCAAGATAAAAACCGATCCAATTACAAACACTGTTTCTAATGTAACTATGCAATCATGTGGATGTGCAGAGCCAATTCTGAAGTTTGAAGACTATAGTTCATGGCAGCGTTTTAACTCGAGTGACCGCATGGGTAATACGTTTTTTCAACAATTATCTCAAAAGAGACGTTAATAAAGACGTGTGGCTAACTTTCCTGGAAATAAAGGCAGCTGAGAAGTACTGGATCTCTATCAGTCAACATCAAGAATTATCAGATGAAATTAAAGCCTTGATAAAGGAGAAGTGAATAAACGTTCCTGCATTTTCCAGTTTAAACCGTTCCTGGATAAGGAAAAATTCATTCGCTTAGGAGGAAGACTGGAGCATTCAAGATTTCCTGAACACCCTTTTTTGTTGAAAAGTGGAAAATTGGTGGAATTATTTATCAGGGACAGACACTTAAGACCTTGCATGGAGGGGTTCAGAGTACTCTTGCGTTGTTAAGAAAGGACGTATGGATATTGCGTGGTAGACAGTCAGTTAGAAAAGCCATACATGGATGTATGAGATGTCGCAGATGGAATGCTAAACCTGCAAGTGAAGTTGAAGCGCCATTGCCATTTGAGCGAGTCAGGGAGTCGAATCCGTTTCATTCAACAGAAATTGATTTTTGTGGACCAGTTTTCATCAAGACACAAACAGACATTACCAAGCCATACGTTTGTTTGTTTACCTGTGAAGTGACACGTGCCATACACTTGGCGCTTGTGGCCTCGCAAAGTACGGCAAATTTTATTCTGACATTTAGGCAATTTGTGGCAAGAAGAGGAGGCTGCAGAGTGATCTACAGCGATAATGCACAAACATTCAAGAAAGTGGGCAGATTGTTAAGAGAGCTACAATTGGTTTGAACAATACACAAACACAAGAGGTCGTTACAAGTTTAGTTTAGTTTAGGTTAGTTTAGGAATTGAATGGAAATTGATCGCACCAAGAGCAGCATGGTGGGGCGGTTTTTATGAAAGAATGGTGCAGATAATAAAATATCATTAGAAACGCACTTTGGGAACAGCTTTATTGTACAGTACTATAGTACTCACAGAGATTGAAGCAGTCATAAAACAATCGTCCTTTAGCACCTACTACAGAAGATTTTTCTGATAATGAGGCTTTAACTCCAGCGCATTTTCTGCTAAGGAGCATGTTTGACGGATAATTTGACGTGTTATGCCAAGTTTAGGTTAGAATCTGGCGATAATAAACTTTGAGCCGTTTAATTATAGTTTGTTTACGCAACGACATGTTTAATGGTGAATGTTAGCGAAATTTACGTATGATGTGCGTGTGTGTTTGGGTGTTTGTACCTCTGCTCCTCCAGAACCAAAGCACCTATCAACATGGGAGTAGGACCAAACGAATGATAATTAAATTGCGCTTTTAATAGGCCTATATTCATCGCTGTAACTTGATATTATGACCCTCAAATATGCGAAAAACCCTGAAAAAATAACGTCAAAGTTCGTTTTGTTAAACCCTCTTCATATTTGTTCATGACGTCATAGTTTGTTCATGAAAACCTCCTCGAGCGAAGAGAGATGATCTGGAAAAGGATGCACGGAGGACGTATTTTGCAACACACCACATATTATCATCTTAAAATTGGTTTTGTATTAACAAATGAATTGATGAATTGATGCATGGAAAAATCAAAACAATTGATTTGGTTTTAACACGGTGTCAAACATTCGTGTTTATGAAGACGAAGTCCTTGGATTGAATCAGCAAAGCGAGCGATTTCCACGTAAAGTAAACCTTTTCACTGTGTGTCTCGCTTTGCTCTATCAATCTTTCATATCTCACCTTCGTAGGAGATTACATCTGATGTGCTACAGATGTTTCTCCAAGTGAGGGATCATCAGAAAATGAAGTGATAAGACGCCCATGGAAAAATCTGTACTGAGCAGGACGTAAACAACAATATTCTTAAAATAAGTAAAAAAAGAAAACCCATATGAAGTTTATACTAACGCAAATTACAAGTGATGTGTAGTTCTTGGTGGTTACATTGATTCAGTTATATTTCTGAGGAAATTTTTGCGCTGATTGAATGAGCGAAGCGAACGAAAACCAGCGTTTGTCATCAGAAACAGCGCTTTTCTGATAAATTGCTTGATCTTTTTGCTTGACTCCTTGGACGTAAAAAAATAATAGTGATCTTCTCTCGAGATAACTGATATCGCATACTACTCTTATAATTTGCTTGATCGTTTTTTTATGTGGAAGGTCTGTATCAAAAGTGTTGCAGCAAGAAATCTCCTCGAGCGCAGCGAGGAGACGCGGAATGAGCTAGCGAAGCGAGCGACTCCGCTAGTAAGATTAAATACGTATTTTTTGTTGATGCTGGTCACAGACGTTGTAAATTGCGAAATTTAGGGAAACGTGCTACCTAGTTTGCTTTAACAGTTGATACAACAATTACCACAACATAAATGCACAAAATGGGAAAATAAATGGGTTTTACCTGTAATTTTAGAAAGGCATCAGTCTTTAGTATGTTGGTATTCTAAAGACTTGTTGCTAAGGCAACAAAAGGATCTATCTGTATAAATAAGCTACAGGATATCTCGGACGGCCTTGTTAAGAGGTTTTGATATCTCAACTGAACTTAGAGATGTGTTTAGTGCTTTATCAGTAGGCTTTAAGTACGTAAATAGTTTAGTGAATTCAGTCCTTTTAGAGGGCATCATTGATGTTGTTCTGCATGCGCACGAAAGTGCAAACCTTTTATATTGTTAACCTGTAATGGTAAATTTAGAAAGAAATAAACTTCACTTCGCCGACTGGGACTGACCCAGCAAGAACTACTCTCTTGACTTCCTTTCTTCGGTCATGGGGTTCTGTGGGAACTTAGGACTACTTGAGAACTAATTTATTTACCTTTTAGGCTTTTCTGGTGTTATTGGACTTAGTCCAAGTTGTGTTGTAAGTTTCAGGATGCGCCTTTAACTATTGAGTGTGTCGTGAAGTATAATTTTTTGAGTTGTCTTGTTTCTTTACAGCATAAATGATTCTTCAAACTGGGTAAAGTATGGTTAGGTTCCCAACAAACCTAATTCCGCCCTAGTAGATTTAAGGGCCGAGGATGACGTAGCCTTGCCATATTAGCTAGCAAGTTAACAGCTACACCTCGAAGGGCAACCTATGTAGAAGGCTGCCTAGTTTGTAAGCCCAACTCAAATCCAAACCTAACCTCTCTCCCCAGCTAGCTGTTTCCGGTAGATGGCCAGGAAAAAAGGTTTTTATTTAAGTTTTTTTTTGGAGCACCCTAATTAGGACCATATCAGGGCGAGTTCCGCCCCAACCATTGCACACTAGTTACTGCAGTGACGTGAATTTATTGCTGTTAAATATCTTGATCCTATAAACGTATGGAAAGACACCTACACAACATTCTGGGGAAACTGAGAAAAAATACAAGCTGGCGACAAATTGGAATATATTTAATCGGTAATAAGTTTGTAACCGTTCATTCTACAGAGTTCTATAAACTATTTTTTTTGTATAGAATTTAATTATCTTTAAGTTTGTGCTGATACATTTATGTCGTACATGCAGCCTTTTTCATGGAAATTGTAAAAAAAAAAAAAAAGTTTTCATGTCGCCAATTTTCCAATTTTCCCCAAGGTTGCATTTGGTTGCATTTAAACAGTGATATCTCATAGTCATTCCAAGTCCATTATTGTTGGAATTTGCTTTACGGACTAAATGTTTGGGTCAACTCACTTTTTGGGTTATTTCTACTGGAACAAACGCTAGTCAGAATGCAAAGCTTGCTAAAGTAAGGCCGAATAAATTGCACCGTTCTGTACTTTACATCAGCGTGATCACATTACTACATTTGCTTTATTTCTTTATAAAACAAAAAAGGGTAAATTCGGCACTCGAATTACAATTTACGATTCGTGTCGATCACGGGAACAAAATTAATGAATTACAATTTACGATTCGTGTCGATCACCGGAACAAAATTAATGAATTATGATGAAGTAACTAATAACGATCAGTCAAACTTTTCGTATTTCCATAGTGTCAGTATCTTTGACGAAACAAAATTAATACAAAGCTCTTCTTGTTGAAGTTTATTATTGTAAAACCGGTGGTGGTGGTGCATGCTCATTGCTTTATAAATGTTTTTAAAGATTTAATTACCTTGTTTTCTTTACGTTCCTAAAAATCAAACAGGCGGTATAGATATCAGTGTAGTACCGGCTATAAGTGTGACTCATTCCATTTCTAACAAAATACGGTAAAAAAAATTAACAAACGAACCCGAGATCATTCCTACCGCTTTGTGATTCAACGACTCTAGAAAATGTATCCTTATCTTGAATTATCCTGAGAGTGTCTTGACGAGTTTATTGCAGTTAAGAAACACGCTAATGTGGTTCCCACTGGGATTTAACGCCCACATCATCGTCCGTCCTATCCAGAATGCATATGGAAGCATGATGAACACTAGTGGCTTGTGTTTTTTACAGCTAAACGAGTTTAGGTTGTTTTCACTCATATGAGAAAAAACAAGCGGTTGCAGCTACTACCTAGTCACAACCGATCTTCCTTACACTTCATCCACTTTCGGGCCACTTCCGCTTCATACTTCCGGGTTTATTTTTTTTATATTTTAACTAATTTTTGGACGCTGAATCTAATGGTAAAAAAAAAACTCAGTTTGTCTGTATCTGGTTCATTTATTCCTTTTTTACTAATTTTTGGACGCTAAATCTAATGGTGAAAACAGTTTTTCTCTATTTGGTACCTTTTGCGGAGTTGAAAAGGGCGCCGGAAGGACGGACATAGTCGTTGTTAGTCTTCCAAGCCGTTTCGGCTGCACAAAAGACTAATAAATATCAGAAGCATTGTTTGATGGGTAGACTTTTCCTCTTAACAGCATTAAAGTCATGACTACGACATTGACTAAGTTTTTCTAGTTATAAATTAGGTACGAATGAATGTTAATAATTTTATAGCCAATGCTATAGGTAATCGCACAAAAATAACGTTAAATCGACGCCGTAAAGTGTGCCTCTGGTGAACAATTTTTTTTATTAATATTTTATTTTATTTTTGAGTGTTTTTTGTGCAACATTCAGAATTTCAATTGGTTAATAACTTTAGTTTATTAGTTCGACGTGTGTTTAAGTTCCACTATTAAATAACGCGATCATAATAAAGAACTTTTATGGTTGAAAAAAAAAATCTGCTTCCCACCTCTTAATTGCCAGAGCGGAGCGAGTGTAGGGTAGCCTATAACTGACATCGAATTGCAAAATGTTGGTTGGTTGGTTGCACTTTTGTGATCTGAGTGGAGCCCAAACCCATGTGCAGATTGCTATGAAATTTGCCGCATTGTTAAATAGCCCCAAAAGTATTGCTGATCTCGAATTTGACGTAAATTGATCAATTATAATCCACGAAATTACAATTTTTCGAAATTATTATATAACATACGCCATTGTAAATTTTCAATCCTGAATAGTTAATGAATTCCGACGAAGCATACGCTGTGCTGCTGGTAATCAAGTGAACTTTAAAAAAACGCCAAAATAAATCATCGTGCTTCCTTACAGCTAAAAATCTTTTTTAACATAACTCAACGAAATAATAACATTTGATTATAGCACTTTACCCACTAAAGGAAGACAAGCTTAAGGGAAAAAAAACAGAAGGATTCGTTAACGACTCACATTCGTTCATGTGAAAAAGAACGCTTGCAGGATTTCAGCTAACATGGCAACCAAAGTGGCGTTGACACTATCAACGGGAATCTCAAATGAGACAATCAAATCGCCGCTGCAGGAGGAAACTGCTCATATAAAACAACTGTAGACATCAGACTACGTGTTTATATTGCAGCACGGAAAATAATTTGGTTTCGTATACTAATTTTAAGATTCCCGGATCGCTATGGAAACTGCATTCTCCATCCTGTGTTGCAAGAATGAATAAGCCTAACATCGGACGCAATAGGCCTAATTCCTCTACTGTTGTCGTTTACGAAACTAAAACGGGAGAAAAAACGGGGGATCTTCACACTGAAGTTAACAAGGCCGTCTGACCTACAATTGTGAAAATTCCAATAAAAAAAAAATTAGCGATGATTGTTTAGCTTGCAGTTAAATCCTTTATTGCTTTAATCTTTTAAATCTAAGAAAGATCTCTGCAATAAGCATCATTGACCACGACGGCTAACGTTGTATTTTACTACGGTGGCGATGGTGTAAAGAGGCTGCATAACGAAACAGAAACTAAATGTGGGAGCAAACAAAAGCATCTTAAAATTTATATGAAACGTAGCCTACCTAAAATAATAAAAAAAAAGCTAAAATGTAACACCAGCAAAGAACTTCAGCTCAAATGTAGCCGAATGAATATTGCTGCAAGGACCTTTTTAGGACCATTTAGCAAGTATTGCAAAGCCATTATAATGAGAGTAAATACAAATTTAACATAAATTTCTCTCCGCTCCACCTACAATAGGACCAAAACCTGTTTCCTAGTATTATAAAGCAAAGTTAGTTAATTCTATCACGGAATAACACTGGTACTTTTAGAACATTGACCAGTTTGAAGTTATGACCCTCACGATCTCGTTTGATATATTACGATCCCGGAAATGTTCACACATTAAACGTAAATCTATCTAAAACAAAACATGTTAAAGCTTGTGACAAGACAGTTTTTATTAAAACTTGCTACATAATTCAAAACAAATTTTATTTTGAAGTTCTGGTTAAGCATGTATTAGGAATTTGTTAATTCACAAACAGTTGCAATCAAAATAGACTGAAACAAATCAAGTTCATTAAGATTCAGTTCTGTGATAAACGGAAATTCCAAGTTTTTTTTCATTAGGTTTACGGCAAAACAAAGATGTCTCATCTTACCTATAAAATGACTGATTGTTACTTGATTTGTTACTGATTGTCACAGGGCATCGGCAATACCCTTCATCCTGCCAAACGCTCGCCCTGTTTATTTGCTACCTGGTCAAGAATGAATGTTCTAAACCTTATTCATTGCTACCTAGCAAAAAGAAACTGTTACAGGACATCGACAATACCCTTCACATCCTCATCTTCTAACTCCTTATCTTCTAGTTCCGTTCTACTGCTTTTATTATTATAGACTAGAGTTACCTGATGTAAAATTCCACCAGGTTAGCTGGTTTCCAAGTAATGACAGTAGGGTAAGAATACGATTGAGTTGTACATCCATCCATCCCCGGACGGACGTGACGTCACAACCGGATGTGACGTCATAACCGGAAGTGACGTCATAACCGGCAGTGGGGCTTCCGGTTTTCCTCGATCTGGAGGATGGTGGGAAAGTGCCTTTTGCTACCTTTTTTTCGTTTTCACCTATCTGGAGGGTGGTGGAAAAGTGTCTTTTGCTACTTTTTTGCATCCTTTTGCTAACGCCGTGACCCCCACTTCAGGTCACGTGACGACAGTGGGGACATCACTTCCGTCACGTGATGAAAAGTGTAGAACGTCACTTCCGGTGTTCATCGATTTGGAGGATGGTGGAAAAGTGCCTTTTGCTACTTTATTTTTTTTTCATCAATCTGGAGGAGGGTGGAAAGTGACGTCATTACTCCCATTTTTTCGTTTTCATCGATCTGGAGGATGGTGGGAAAGTGCCTTTTGCTACTTTTTTGCATCCTTTTGCTACCTCCATGACCTCACTTATGACGTCACAGTGAGCATAATGACGTCACTTCCGGTCACGTGATTAAAGTGGGGCTTCCGGTTTTCGTCAATCTGGAGGATGGCCGGAAAGTGCTTTTTGTTACTTTTTTTTTTCGTGTTCATCTATCTGGAGGGGGTGAAAAAAGTGCCTTCTGCTACCTTTTTTTTCGTTCTCAATCTGAAGGATGGTTCCTTTTGCTAATTTTTTTTCGTCAATTTTGGAGGACGGTAGGAAGTTACCCCCACTTTTCATCAATCTGGAGGATGGTGGGAAACTGACTTTTGATACTTTTTTGCATCCTTTTGCTACCTCCGTGATGCATCACTTATGACATCACAGTGAGCCTAATGACGTCACTTCCGTTCACGTGACCAAAATGACATCACTTCCGGTTTTCATCGATCTGGAGGATGGTGGGAAAGTGTCTTTTGCTACTTTTTTTTTATCATATGGAGGATGGTGGGAAGTGGCATTTGCTACATTTTTTTCCGTTTTCATCAATCTGGATGATGGTGGGAAAGTGCCTTTTGCAACTTTGTTTTTTCGATAGCTCGAATGAATTGGTCGGTACTTTCAGATTTCGAATCTTTCAATGTACATTACTTTTAAAAAAAAAGCAACTTCATGGATTCCTGTTCAATTATTCTCACAGGTAAAAACTCTGATTTGAGAATTAGTGTAAACACACCGATTCATTTAGACTCTGAAAAAAGTTACGAATTGGCTCTGCTTAATTTAGACACTTATAACAGTATACACAACGTTACCTCAAAAAATAACGAAATCAAGTACACGACCGATGCTGGTGCCTCCTGGCAGAAAGTGTTAGTTACTCCTGGTGCTTACGAAATAGAGGATTTGAATAAATTTCTCAAATCGGCGATAGATGCGAATGCTCACAACCAGGAAGCCATTACAATTCTTCCGAATCTAAACACTTTAAGAACCGACTTGATAATTACCGATCTGAACTACGGAATATCCTTTACGGGTGACAACAGTTTAGCTCCAGTGTTGGGATTTGACTTAGGCAACTACGTGAAAAGTCGAGAAAGTCAAAACACCGTCGACATTATGAGTATCAATACAATTTTCGTACACGTCGATATAATTGGCAATTCTTACCTAAACAACGACACTCAGCCCACTTTATATTCCTTTTATCCCAATTCCCCTCCTGGTTTCAAAATCATAGAGTCCCCTCATAATTTAATTTATCTTCCAGTTACTACCAACTTAATCAGAAATATAAGAGTTTGGCTGACGTCTCAGACTAACGAACCGTTGGATTTAAACGGAGAAACTCTAACGGTGCGACTTCATTTGAGATCTAAAAAAAAGGATAAAATGATCGTGTTAGGAAAAAAAGGGAAAGGACTCTTTCTTAATTCTTATAATAAAAAAACAAACGGTTTAACATCTAAAAACCAAGCTTTCGTCAAATTTATAACAACACCCAAAAAATGAGCGTAGTAGAAGTTTACTTAAAAATTAACGAACCTTTGGTATACGATTCCTCCGTCGAATCTTACACCTATCACGAATACAATCCTATCGTTGGCACTAATCCCAACAACGTAAATTCAGAAATCCGCATACACGTAGAAAACCAAGATTTATTTCTACACGTTGCCAACAGTTACCTCCTGATTAAAGGGAGGTTGCTGAAGGACGATGATTCGGCTTATACCGACGCTGACGTAGCCGCGTTGATTAATAATGCCCCCATGTTCCTGTTTTCTAATATCAAATACCATCTCGGTGATAAACAAGTCGACGAGTTAAATTATCCGGGGTTCGGTGCTCTGATGAAGGGACTACTCACTTACGGTACGGCCGAGCAACCGGCTTTGCTCGGTCAGTGCTGGGCGCTGGATAGTGCGGCCTCAGTCGCTGCTGAACTAACGGATAACTTGGGTTACAAACAGCGGCACGCGTCCATCATCGTTGAAACAACTCCCAAGGGAAGCTTTACATTTGCCATCCCTTTGAAACATATCATGGGATTTTTCGAAAATTACGATAAGCTAATCTACGGAACTAAACACGTGCTCACACTCATGCGAGCGAGTGACACTAACACAATCTTCAAAGCGGCGGCAGCGGCCAATTGCAAAGTCGTTCTAAATAGCATCAGCTGGATCGTTCCACTTGTCACTGCCTCGGACGAGCAGAAACTTAAACTCTACAATCTCATCGACCACGGAGCAACGGTGGATTTAGGATTTAGGCACTGGCATTACGATAGCTGCGTGCTCCCTCAAAATACCAGCTTCACCTGGCGCGTTTTGACTACTTCCGCAGTTGAAAAACCTAGGTGGATAGTTCTAGCTTTTCAAACTAACAGGCAGGACTCTTTAGTTAAAATCCTGGCGTGTTCGATCACTGCAGTCTGCAAGACGCTCACGTGACTCTAAATTCCGAAAGATATTCGTTTCTCGAGTTAAATACTAATTTTGCCACTGGAGAGTACGTCGGCTTGTACAGAATGGCGCAGCAATTTAGACAGCTTTGCTACGACACCAACGACTTGAGTTTCGACTTGCTTCAATTCAAGAAAGCCTATCCTCTCGTGGTGTTGGATTGCTCCAAACAGTCCGAGAGGCTTCAATCCGGAATCGTGGATGTACAAGTCAAACTGAAGTTTAGAGCAGCAGTACTGGCTAATACTACTTGTCACGCTCTGCTCATTGGGGACAGGAAAATGAATCTAAAGTTGGACAGAGGCAAAGTCGAAGTTGTTTATTATATAATAAAAAAGATATGGCGCTCAAAACAAGATCGCGAAAAAAGAAAGGCGGCTTTTTGCCGTTGGCATTGTTAGGACCGATTTTAGCCGGGATCGGAGGATTGGCAGGTGGGACAGCGGGGGTGGTATCTGCCGTAAAAAAGGCGCAAAACGATGCAAAAATTCTTGCTGAACTCGTGCGACATCACAAGCAAGTGGAAGGTTCTGGCTCGAAGAAAAAAAAACTAAGAAAAAAACTAAGCAAAAAAACGTTTTTCCGTGGCAAAGGTCTTTACTTAAGGCCACCCAAGGTTTAATAGACTTTGATAAACCTTTAACGAACTTTGATTTAAACGGATTAGCTAAAGTAATGAAAATTCCGAAATTTAGTGGTAGTTTTAGTAAAGACACGCTTCCCTTAAAACTTAGGCCTACTGGCGAAAATGGAATCGTAAACTTGGAAGATTTCAACGATGGAGACGGAAGTCACTGGGTAGCCTATTCTACCATTTCTGGCGAACCCTGTTATTTCGATAGTTTCGGCAACATGGGTCCTCCCCGGTCCGTGGTTAAATACTTGGGGTCAGGAATCAAATACAATTACGAACGCGTGCAAAACTTTGACCAGATTTGGTGAGGGCACTTTTGTTTATTTTTCCTTAGCGCCTTCTCTAAGACTCGTAATTACGAAGCTATTTTAGATAAAATGAAATCTATTGAAAAGTGACGTGCAAATCCAACTGGAAATAAACGTCTTCCGTATCAAAATCTTCGACCGTGTGTACCGCGATGGTCGAATCTTTTTCCATTTCGTAAGGAATGTCAAAAATGGTAGTCATTGAATGCGCTTCCCTCGTTTTAGTAATGAGAAAGGTTTTCGTTCCCGCTCTACATTTAACAACGACTTCTACGCTCGGATCGTTGCAGTATAAAATTGCTTTACGAATTAAACCAGAACTTGTACTTATGTAGTTCGCGATAGATCCGGAATTAACGAACCAGTCGACTTCTTTATGCAAAGGGCTTTTCATACAGAAACTGATTATCATGAAACAGTTTTCATGCACAAATTTCTTCGTAGCCGCATCACTCGGTAAAGTAGGTTCGCTTAGATTTCTAATCGGTTTATTCGCGGCATTGAAGTGTTCTTTATGCTCGTCTTGTAAGAAGCAATTGCTGTCGACGAATGCCTTAGTAACAGCATCGTCGGTAAAGTCGGGTCGCTTAGATTTCTAATCGGCTTGTACGTTGCGTTGAAGTATACTTTTTGATCGTCCTGTAATAAACAATTCCTGTCAATGTACACTTTTGATGCCACGTCAGCAGCGTGCCGGGGGAAAGCTATATCATTAATTTGCTTCTTCTTTGCGTAAAAATTCCCGTCAGCCTCGTCTACGTACAACGTATTTTTTTCGATGCTAGAAATGGCGGAAGCTAATTCATCGGAGAGAAAAGTAATAGCAGGAGGCAAGTCGGTTTTAAGTTTCTGAATGTCCATTGTCAGAGTACCGATCTGAGAATAATTTACGGCATCTTCAGGTTTGATAGCAGCTCCTACTTTAGTTACACGCTTGCTTTGCATATCGTAGTTGTTTTCGGCAGTTAAAACGTATCCTAGTCCCGGCTGTCCTCTCGGACCAACTCCTTCACCACCTCTCGTCCTTTTCAACGCTTATCCAAACTTGTTAACTGACATCCTTTTGTTTTTAAATACTAGAAATTTCACCGATGAGGTTAAAAATTTTTCTTCTATAATAAAAGGAAGAACCTCAAAATAAATAATAACCTCAAAATGGCTCAACCATCCTGGCAATCGAATCTTTCCAATCTCTTGCAAAAAAACTTGCTGAAAGTTAAAAATGAGAATGGTACAAAGATTAACAGCGGCGTAAAATATTCCTTGTCCCCTTCCATTCAGTTTAAAGATTTAAAGGGTTCGGGAACTCCCATTTCTGACGAAAAATCAAAATATAAAGGTTGGATTTCACCCAGTGACCCGGAAACTCAAAAATTGTTGAAAAATCTTAAACGATACATCTGTAAAAAACTAGAGATCGAATTTGACGAGCAAAAGCCCGTATCCATGACTATGTTTAATTATCCCAATTCTATGCATACGGCTTCCTCCTGTTACCCCTATTGCGAAAAGGCGAACGAAGGAGAGAAACCTCTCTGTCTTCGAACTTGGGTGTACGAGAATATTCACGAGACTAAAGGGAAACTTAACAAAAATGTTATTGACAAACCCTGGTTTAACTTGCCATCTCACAATGCTTTAAACCTTACGGATGTCACCGGGAAAATTACCGCGGTGTATGTCACCAACGATTCCCCCAGCAACGTGAAATTATGGTGCAACGTAGACTTTGGAGTAGCTCATTCTGATACTTCCAACGATAAATTTACGGATGAAGACTTTATGGGTTTAGTATCTCCGTAAAAAAAAATGTGTAAATAAAAAAACGTAATGGAAATTAAAAACTACGACTTTTTTGCACCTAAGAAAAAACCTAAAAATCATCCATTTCTACCTTCAAATATCAGATGTTTAATTATAGGCCCCGCGAATTGCAGAAAAACTAATTTATTGTTTAATTTCATTTGTAACGAAAGATGGCTCGACTACGACCGGTTGTATATTTACAGTAAAACTTTATGCTAGTCAAAGTACAAAGCTTCACAGTCTGTATTTGCCGAAATTGAAGGAAAAATAGGACGGAATGTCGCCTTTTTTTACGATTCTCAAATTGCTTTAATTCCGCCCGAAGAACTCGATCCAAATTTTCGAAACCTGATTCTTTTTGACGATTGCCTTTTAGACAAACAAAAAACCATCGAACGTTATTTCGCTCAAGGACGCCATTCAAACGCCGACGTTTTTTATTGCAGTCAATCCTACACGAGAATTCCTAAACAAGTGATTAGAGACAACGCAAATTTATTAATCCTTTTTCCCGTTGATGAGTTAAATTTGAAACACGTTTACGAAAATCACGTTGGCACTGACATGGAATTTCGGACTTTAAAACGTTGTGTAGAACTTGTTGGAAAAAGCCTTACGGGTTTTTATCGATTAACAAAACGTTAAATGAGGGGAGATATAAACGTTCGTTTTTACCTATTAAACAAAAAAAATGGAAACGAAACGAGAAATCGCAAAACTCAAAAGACGTTTAACTAAAACATTTTTAAATCGACGTTTGGGCGAGAGAGAACAAGAAGAACCGTTACAAGAATTTTTTAAACCAGTAGTAAGCACTTTGAAGCCGAGTGTTCTAAAACCAGCATCGGTCGGCAAGGCAACATCGGTCGGCACCACGCAAACTACACCTATTAAAACTTACAAAGAGGAAGAAACTGACGAGGAGGAGGAGGATGATTACGATGCATTGGGTTTATCACCATCCCCCGTTACTCCTAGTCTGAAGACCCCTCTCAATTTCAGTATCGCCGAATATTCAATTCCGGCTCAAGCTCCTATAACGCGAATTCCTCCCGAGACCCACGCCTCTACGAGCACCGGTCCTAAACTCACCCCTACATATTCCGCGATACAACATAGACGCATTTCTACCCCGCCAGAACTCCCTAAGATAACAACTCTAAGGTCTCTCGATAGTTTGTTACCTGGTCAGAATATTGGAGACACTGCTAAATACTTCTTGATAAAATTTTTTGAAAATCCGAAGGATACTGATCCGGTTTTCGGGTTACAGTACGATACTAAAAATGGCAAACTGACCTTCGGTAATAAAGTGGTTAAAATTTTTGAGAATGACGTAGTGGTCGAGGGACAACAATACGTGGGGAGACGCGGTCTTTGGAATTTGCTAGTTTTCAAAGATTTGAAAGAAACCTCCCTCGCGCCGGAAGCTAAAGCAGCTTACGCGAATATGTAACAAAATACTAACGCTATTTACCACAACAATGACCCAAATACTCAAAAACCAAAATCTAATCGGAGCGCTAAGTACAGGTCTGTTATCGCTCCGATTTGGGAAGACGTGAAATTGAAGATGGCACCGATTTGGGCCAAGAAAATAGGGACGGGCATGGTTAAAAAAGCGAGTAGCAGAGTCGATTATAAATATTACGACGATCCTAACGACTTGATAAAGAGACTCAGGCTTTTGTATAAATCTACTTTGGCCGGTCACGACGGACATAGAAACGAGATTATCGAAATTTTATCAGAAATGCAGCAAAGACAAATCATAACTGCTCGGGAAAAAGGGGTGGCTTATCAAAATTTAGTTTCGGATATATAAACAAAGAACCAACAAAAAAAAATATCAAGATGAGGTATTGCGTCAAATGTAAACGTCACACTTCTAACAGTTCCGAACTGCCCGTTATCATCACCGCAAAAAATAACCGACAGATGGAGGTTGTATTTTGCGAGGTATGCGGAACGAAAAGAGCTTCCTTTATCAAGTCTGGGAAAGGAATGGTAAACAAAATAATCGATAAGTTACCCCTCGAATTGCATTTACCGGGCTACCAATACTGCGGTCCGGGAACAAAACTGGAAAAAAGATTGACACGAGGAGATTCGGGAATTAATAAACTAGACGAAGCATGCAAAAAACACGATATCGCTTAATCCAAGAGTTCGGATTTGAAAGATCGGCACGTCGCCGACGAAGTTCTCATTTCCAAAGCTCAAAGAGTGACAGACGATCCTTCTCTGACGTGGAGGGAAAAACTAGCTGCTTCAATCGTTAAGAAGATCATGAAAACAAAACTTAGGTTCGGAATGGAAAATAAAAAAAATGGATCAACTCGTAAAAGAACTTCACAAACCAACACGAAAAAATTTTCCGAGCCGGAAAGTGATTGTACTAAGCCTAAACGATCTATGGCAGGCTGACTTGGTGGAAATGATATCTTAGGCTAACTTAAATAAAGGATTTAACTATCTACTAACCTGCATTAACGTCATGTCCAAATTTGCTTGGGCCGTTCCGCTTAAATCTAAATCCGGCATAGACGTTACCGAAGCTTTCAAGAAAATACTCGTGGGAGTAACACCCCCTAAAAATTTACAAGTCGATTTAGGTAGCGAGTTCTATAATAAAGACTTTAAAGCTCTACTTAGGCGTCATAACATCAACATGTACTCTACGTACTATGAGAAGAAAGCGAGCGTGGTAGGTCGTTTCAATAGAACGCTAAAAACTAGAATGCGGAAACGATTTACCACGCATATTATCGACGAGTTAGTTTCCAATTACAATAACACGGTTCATTCCGCTATAAAACTTAAACCGAGGGAAGTAACCAAACGACACGAACCTTTGTTGAGACGAAGTAGTACTAAGCGGTTGTCGAAGAAATCCAAATTTGCCGTAGGAAACAAAGTCAGAATTTGTAAAGTTAAGAAAATTTTCGATAAAGGGTATTTGCAAAATTTTACTAACGAAGTTTTTACGATCCGTAAAGTACAAAAAACCAATCCGGTAACTTATCTTTTAAAAGATGAATCGGGTGAACCGGTGCTCGGAGGTTTCTACGAACAGGAAATTCAAAAAACTCTAGTTCCAGATTTATTTCTCGTGGAACAAGTATTACGTAAAAAGAAAGGAAAAGATGGAAAAATGCTTTATTTCATTAAGTGGAAGGGTTACGATTCTAAATTTAATAATTGGATAGATAATATTACTGGTCTAAAATGAAATGATCCTCTTGAACAATTTTTTTTATCCTTCCACCTTTTTGTTCCTTAAAAAAATTTTGTTCCTCGATATTAAAAAAAGGATAAAAAACCTTTAAAGGTTCCATACCTCGTGACTAAAAAAAGGATTTCTCGTTTCAGAAATGGAAACTAAAACCGTTTTCACCTGCATTTACTGTCGACAAACTTTCCGTACACAACATCTGCTGCGAAACCATCTTCGTTCAAATCACCCCTCCGACTGGGAAGAATGCGCTTGTTTCGTAGACGATTTACCCGACTATCTCAACAATCATTGCCTTTCACGAACGCACGGACTTTGTCACCGAAGATACGAAATGCCACTGTTTGAGGAATTTGGTGATCCACTTCGATTCTTCTTATCTACACGAGTGGCTTTGCAAAATCTGCTGCTAACTTGTCTGGAGCAGATGGTTAATTGTAAGGTGCAGCTTTGTTTGGGAATTGAATTTTTTAGAGACGAAACATTATCGGAGACGGGTTTTTGGTCCAGGTATTCGTAATTATACAACCCGAACGACATTCCCGCTGTATTGGACGAAGCATTCCGCAAAATTCAAGCATCCATCGACGTTTATGCCAGGGAAGGAAGTGGTTGGGATATAAAACGAATCACCAACTTGATCATCAGAGTGGCGGAGTATCGACCGATGCGAGCTTCGTCGTATATTCCACTCCCTAGAAAACTCGAAGCCAAGGCAAAATCGGTAGTAAACATTCAACATCTAAACGACGCAAAATGTTTTCTATACTCGACGTTATCATCGGGTTTGGGGTTAGAGAGTACTAACCCCGAAGATTACGTAGAGCTCGAAGACATGCTCGACACTAGCTCTCTCTCCTACCCGACCAAGTTCGAGGAAATTGAAAAGTTTGAAAAGCTGAACGATCTTTCTATCAACATCGTCGGTTTTAACGATGACGAGGGATTGTACCAGCTCAGGGTTTCCAAGAACTACGACGGACTACCCATCGACCTTCTCTCATTGAGTGACGCGGACAACACCCATTACTGCGCCATTACGGACATCGCTACGTTTTTACGTTATCGAGGCTCGGGAACTAACGCCAAATACTACTGCCGAAACTGTTTTGCAGGATTTGGAATGGAGTGGATGCTTTTAGTTCACCGAAACGAATGCGTCAAAATCAATCCTGCGCAAGCTCTCAGATTTAAGGCTCAAGGAGAGAACTTTCTCGAGTTTAGACATTTTAACCGTCAAAACCCATTTTCTCGGATCATATATGCCGACTTCGAGTGTCTACTCCTGCCCATCCACACCGCTCAACCGGGCCCATCGACGAGCTGGACCACCCGAATTCATCGACACGCACCTTGCAGCTTCAGCTACGTCGTGATCGGTCAGAACGGGGAGATCGTTAATCGAGACTACTACTTGGGAGAAGATGCGGTGGAAGTTTTTTATAAACGCATGAAGAAAGAAGCACGACATTATAACGAGTTGTTGAAAAGGATACTACCCCTCAATCTTTCCCCAGCCGAACAGGTCAGTTACGAAGAGGCCAAAGTCTGTCACTATTGCGAAAAACCCTTTCCCTTTTTGGTTTCGAAAGGCAATCCCAACACTAAAGTTAGGGATCACTGTCATATTAGCGGAAAATATAGAGGACCGGCTCACTCGAAATGCAATCTCAACGCTCGAGAAAAAAGAACCATCCCAGTCGTATTCCATGGTCTAGAAGGGTACGACATGCATATTCTCGTACCCGCAGTGCACATGTTTAAGGGACAAGTTGACGTTATCGGTCGGAATGCCGAGCGTTTTCACAATATGACGATCAAGAGGTTAAACAGCGGGATAAGCCTTCGATTCATTGACAGCGTGAATTTCCTTAAAGCTTCGCTGGATACTTTGGTCAAACACCGCAGGAGCTTCCCGATTCTGGAGGCAGCTTTGGACTCTGGTTTAAAATCCTCTTGGTTCGTCGAAGAAACTGCGCGAGACAGCGTTGTAGATCTGCTGACCCGGAAGGGCGTTTACCCCTACGAGTACGTTACCGACATGTCCGTCTTCGAAAAAGAAGAGCTTCCCTCTCGAAAATGCTTTTTCTCTCAACTGAAGGACGAAGAGTTGGCGGGTGAGGAGTACGTGAGAGCGCTCAACCTGTGGCTCAAGATGAAAGTAAAGAAATTCTGCACCTATCACGAAATCTACCAGATGACCGACGTTTTCCTACTCGCCGACATCTTCGAAGATTTCAGGAAAATATGCCTCGCCAACAACAAGTTGGATCCCTGTTACTACATCTCTACTCCGGGATTTAGTTAGGCGGCACTGTTGAGAATGCAGAAATCCAAGTTGGAGTTGTTTTTACACTCGGGAAAACACAACATGATAACTTCCGGCATCAGAGGCGGCGTGTCGTTTATTTGCAAGAGATATTCGAAGGCGAACACCAAACATCTGGCCAATTTCAATCCCGGCAAACCCTCCATTTATATAATTTACTTGGATATGAATAACTTGTACGGTTTTGCTATGAGAGCTCGTCTCCCATACGACGGATTCAGCTACTTGACCAAAGAAGAAATTCGGACCTCAGACATTGATACCGTGCCGGACGATGCGGATGTCGGATATATACTCGAAGTCGACCTAGAATACCCCGCAGAGCTTCACGACTCGCATAACGCTATCTCCTAGCTCCCGAGAAGCTCGAGATCGGAGAAGACCTCGTCTCACCCTTTTCCCGAAAACTAGCGGAAGATATCAATCACACCATCAAACCTTCTGCCAAGCTCGTGCCGAATCTCCTGCACAAAAAGAACTACGTCGTTCACTACCAAAATTTGAAGTTCTACCTGCATCACGGATTGATTCTTCGTCGAATCTGAAGAGTACTGAGCTTCAACCAGAAACCCTGGATGGAGGGGTACATCAATTTCAATACGGAGAAAAGGCAGCAATCGACCGCACCCTTTGAAAAGGATTATTTTAAACTGTTAAACAACTCGGTATTTGGCAAGACGATGGAAAATAAGCAGAAGCGAGTCAACGTGAAACTGTGCACCGATCCCAAGAAAGCGATCAAGTACACCTCTCAACCTCACGCGGATTCGTTCGAAATCCTTAACGAACATTTAGTGCAGATCAACCGCAGAGTCAGGAGCGTCTGTTGGATCTGCCGACGTACTCTGGATTCAGTATTCTGGAACTGTCAAAACTGGCCATGTTCCGCTTCCACTACGAATACGTTAAACCCAAGTATGAGGACCGTGCCAAACTCCTGTTTACCGACACCGACAGCCTCTGCTACGAAGTGGAAACGGACGATGTGTACGAGGATATGAAGCGAGACCGTGAACGTTTCGATACCAGCAATTATCCGAGAGATCATCCCTTGTACTCTGAAGCGAACAAACAAGTCCTGGGGAAGATGAAGGATGAGATGGGTGGCGTTCCCATCTTAGAATTCGTGGGTTTACGATCCAAAATGTACGCTATTAGAGTGCAGAAAACGAAGACGTCCATGAAGGCTAAAGGTATTCAGACATCTTTCGTGAAGAAGCACTTGGACTTTGAAGCTTACGAATCCGCTCTGAGAATGCCACTGCCTGCACCAAAAGGAACCTGGACTAAAATCGCCAGCTCAAACGAACTAAGCACGGTGAAAGTCACGAAATTGCTCCTCTCTGCTTACGATGACAAACGTTTTATCCTAGACAATGGGGAAGATACGCTAGCTATCGGTCATCGAGATTCCGGCACGTGGCGAGAGTACGAAGACAACTTCGACTCCGACGTAGACGTCATGACCGACGAGGAGGAGAGAGCGAGTTTAGCGTTCATCTCGAAGGAGAAGGAGAAGTTGAACGATGCTAAACGAGAGGAGGAATGGGTTAGATCGGTACGACGATCCGTGGTACTAGAAAACCGAAGGATGAAGCTGAACAATCTCGTGGCGTGGAAGGAAAAAGAAAAAGCTAGGCGAAGAATGTTGGATAGGGAAAGACGGGCCACGATGTGCCCGGAGCTGAAAAAGGTGAGATTAGAAGAAAATGTTGCTTGTATGAGGAAGGCTCAAGAACGAGAGTTTGAGGAGGAAAAGAAAGCCAGATTGGAGAAAAAGGCTGCTAGTATGAGGAAGGCTCAAGAACGAGAGAATGAGGAGGAAAAGAAAGCCAGATTGGAGAAAAAGGCTGCTAGTATGAGGAAGGCTCAAGAACGAGAGTCTGAGGAGGAAAAGAAAGCCAGATTGGAGAAAAAAGCCGCTAGTAAGAGGAAGGCTCAAGAACGAGAGACTGAGGAGGAAAAGAAAGCCAGATTGGAGAAGGATGCTGCTCGGAAGAGGAAAATCCGCATACTTATGAAATGATAGACCGTCAATGCCATCGGGGACCCAAGGCGGTCATTCCCTTTCGTTTACACCCCCTTTTCCCCTCCCCCCATCCCACCTCTTCTATAACTGCAACCTTGACGCTGGTAGAGAGGCTAACCCCCTGGTTGAAAATGCGATTATTAAAAAAAAACGAGTCAAAATAATTCGAAAAAAAAGCTATAAAAATAGACTCGGATTTTTTTTTGGAGTTCAATTGGGGAAACCAATAGCAGTATCAATAAAAAAAAGGTATCCACCGAATTGACAAAAAAAAACTGGAAGTGACGTCCCCACTTTGATCACGTGACTGGAAGTGATGTCATTAAGCTCGCTGTGACGTCGTAAGTGAGGTATCATGGAGACATCAAAAGGATACAAAAAGGCATCAAAAAGCACTTTCCTACCATCCTCCAGATCGACGAAAACTAAAAAGAGTGGGGGGGCGGGGGGTAATGACATCACTTCCCACCCTCCTCCAGATTGACAAAAAAAAAGTACCAAAAGACACTTTTCCACTATCTTCCAGATTGATGAAAATGAAAAAAGGTAACAAAAGGCACTTTCCCATCCTACTCCAGATCGATGAAAACGAAAGAAAGGTAGCAAAAGGCACTTTTCCACCGGAAGTGACGTCATTAACCCCACTTCATAATTGAGAGTCATGGAGGTATCAAAAGGATGCAAAAAAGTAGCAAAAGGCACTTTCCCACCATCTTCCAGATTGATGAAAACTAAAAAAGTGGGGGTCCCTCCAAATTGACGAAAAAAAAAGTAGCAAAAGACACTTTTCCACCATCCTACAAATTGAGAACGAAAAAAGGTAGCAAAAGACACTTTTCCACCATCCTACAAATTGAGAACGAAAAAAAGGTAACAAAAGACACTTTTTTCATCCCCTCCAGATTCCATGAAAACCGGAAATAACATCCCCACTTCCCGGAAGTGACGCCCCCACTTTAATCACGTGACCGGAAGTGGGGGTCACGGCATTAGCAAAAGGATGCAAAAAAGTAGCAAAAGACACTTTTCCACCACCCTCCAGATAGGTGAAAACGAAAAAAAGGTAGCAAAAGGCACTTTCCCACCATCCTCCAGATCGATGAAAACCGGAAGCCCCACTGCCGGTTATGACGTCACTTCCGGTTGTGACGTCACTTCCTTCCGGGGATGGATGGATGTACAACTCAATCGTATTCTTACCCTACTAATGACGCATCCCAGGGTATTACGCATCCAGGAAATTTTGTGTCACTGGTCATAACAAGACAGTGCTGTCTAAATCAACTGATGGCTTGAAGAGCTTGGTCAAATTTATGCTGGTTTTAGTTGTCTCCCACGAAATTACGCCGTGACTTTTGTATCCCAGGGCATCCCAGGACTGCACGCCTGAATAATAAAAAGGACTTATTAAAAGCGTAAATTCAATATTGTTGTAGCCTTGGATCACATACGAAGATGATGCATATCATTAACACTTAAGTTATCATACACAGTGATAACTTAGTCCTCTCTCCAGCAAAACTAAAACTATTAATTTCTCCGTTCCTATTCAATATTTTTCTACCAAACTTGGCCAGATAGTAGATAGGTATGAAGGTATATTTACACCAACTTTTATGCAATTCCGTGTAAGAGTAAAAGTAGGGAGCCGGGCGTAAATTTGAAAACTGTTCACTTGTTGTTGTTCTTGTGGTTGTTCTTGTGTGACACGGTTTCAGAAAAAAACTACTGCACCTACTTAAAATCTGAAACATGATCTGATTCTAACCCAGAAATTTCCTTGGGTTTTATCCTCACAGAGACCACTTTTTCGATTGGTCGAGCCATTCCGGAGCCATTCCGGGAACCTGAACGATCATTTTGATTGTTTTACATTGTTTTAACCATTGTAATTAGGGCCAATGCCACTCAGAAAACTCCAGATCCATTCTTCGTGCACGTGTTGTGTCTTTGCTAAAAAGTTAACTGTTTAAGTGTAAAATGAAGGAAACCGGGTTTCAGCTAAACGCATACAGTTTTAAACCAATCTAAGCAACGTTGTGTTCGGCCTCGAAATTGGCATCTGGAAACAATAGAATGGCGTATTTATTTCGTAGAATTAAGCTTTCAGAGCTGATTCTTTTTGCACCGCCAGTGCTGTTGTAGAGAAGCATAGCACAGCCATTTTTTTAAAGTGAGATCAGTTTCTTTGCCCGAATTTCACCAGGCAGGTTTGTTTTCCTGAAGAAGGTTTATTGTATCGTGTCGCCGCCACATTGTTGTTTCATTGTTGCAGGAAGGCGGCAAGCGTAAGCATGTGTCTTTATCTGAAGCAAAAGTTTTATGGACTACAACGAGTAACTGGATAAAATACTTGCACGCGACAAAAACGGCTGCAAATCTGTTGGATAATCAGGCATTACGTCTGTAGGGCAACGGTTTTGGTTCATCGGACGACTCATTCTAAGAAAAAATTGATACCAAAGATCGTTGATAATGTGTTGACTAGCTAGCTAGCTACTAGTACCCCGAAAGTAATGTTAATTTCCATAGACTTTAAGAAGCCGATTGTGAACGACTCAGAAGACCTTTTGAAATGAAAGTTATTCTGAGCATTGGGCGACATTAATTCTACATACCTTCTATATACTGATACTATCTAAAACACAGTTTGCAACACTGGTAGCCTGGTAGGGTATGGTCGCTCATGTATTTGTTCATGTTTCACCAATATAAGTTTCTTCAATCCCATTTTTGCACCCACTGGCTAATAAAACGCTGATTTGCGTTCGCTTTACTTCCTCAATCAACACAGTTCGGTACAGACGGAATCGTTGTCAATATTTAACAGAGTTTCACAACTCCTTTAATTTTAATTGTCCACAGCGACAGAACCTTTAGCCAGCGGGCAATCCCTTCTTCATTACGACTTGGCGAAAACTGGTGTCACCCGACACGACCCTGTTCTGGACCGGGCTCCATGCAGAGACATATGATTATTTCGTCTGATATAATTCTTAATGGGACTTCTCCCGCTTTCCACACCCACCCTCCCTTGTTAAAGTGTGTAATGGCTTCCCACAACACTCTAATGTTTGGTCATCGGGACAGTATTTATCAATGGGACTTCCGCCAGAGAAAAAGTAGCCAGCAATCAGTAAGTTGTCCAACAGTCAGTTGTGCACTTACCATCGACAATGCCACATTCCACGAGGTACACTGCATAATTGTTGCAAGTTATTTTTGTGTATTTAACATGGTGCCAAGTTCACACTTTGCGTCATTGTTGCCGCCCACTATAAAACAATTAGTATTAAAAATGGTAAAGCGTATAAAATACGAATGAAAGCCTTAAAAAACTTAAAAGCCCTAAAGGAACACATTTTAGAAAAAGACATGTAAGCCATCAGCGTCGCACTAATACATGTAAAAGAATCTCCAGCGACCAAAAAAAAACAAGCTGGAGCTTCTTTTACACGTATTAGTGCGACGCTGATGGCTTACATGTCTTTTACTAATGTCTGTTCCTTTAGGGCTTTTTTTAAGGCTTACATCCGTATTTTATACGCTTAAGCGTTTTTTAATACTAATATCAATTATTTTTTTCTTGTTTCAGCAAGAATAACAGAGGAAAGAATATTGTAATCACCTTAAATAACTGTTATAAGAGTCTTTTTAATACTACATTTTAAGAGCAATACAAATTGAAAATCGGTTCTTTGGTTCAATCTCTAGGTGAGAGCAAATTTCCCCAACAAGAAGAGCAACAATAATTGTTGTCACATTAAAATAGCGTTCAAAAAGCCATAGGCCTTCTTCATACCTATGTTTAAGCTGTAAAACTTGAGCATCGGTTCATTGGTTCGATCTTCAGGTGTTACGGGCCAGACTTTGAGCTAATCATGAACATCGAGCTATAATCGGGCCACTAAGAGAATGACTTGATCGATTGTTTAAGTCGTGGCCTCGCTCGTCTGTTTGAGGTAAGTGCAAGGTGCACTGTTGGCCATTTATTAGCCATTACCAAGGCACAGTATATTTCGTATGGTGTGGCAGCGCTATATTACGAGCTTGGTCCAGGGAGTTCCTGTCGTGCGAGACAGCTGCGGATATGATCGAATCGAGCTGGCCCGTGCTTTGAATTCAATGGGAATGATGTGACACGGTCTCGTTTGAGACGTTGTTACACATAAGGTAATTTCAGCAATGAAGAAAGATAATTTATGGTTCCTCTCATAACATAGTGAAGTGATAAAATGTTTGCTCCAGTAGAAGTATTTTTACAGTAAAACCGATTTAAAAACAAGGTTTGTACTTCAACGTCGCTCTTCACGCATCGATCATCCTCCCCTTGTGGTTGCTAGGCAACAACAAGTAACGCAGGCAAGCCATCCAAATTCAACTGCCCAAAAGCCAAACAAACAAAATAATTGTGAAATATTGAATTACTGTAAATACTTTTAATTTATTTAATAATTTATTTAATTCAAAAAAATTAAGTAACATAAGACGAATTAAGAATAAATACGACTTTAGTTCCACGTGTCTAAAAAAAACACTATGACGAAAAACTGTTGGACTACGTAATGTAACTGTTAAATCGATAGCAGTCTCGTGATTTCGATTGTTTGGTGATGCGAAAATAGTTTACAATAAATTCACACGTGTGACCTTGAAGCGTATGTAAATCTTGGATTAAAGAGAAAAAAAGCGTGGTCAAAGTAAAACATTGAGTGTTAGTTGTCAGATAAGCATGCATTTCAATGCGACCGCTCATTTATTTACACACGTAACCGGTACAAATTGTAGTTGCAAATCAACATCGTCTTTTGTCCACTCCCGATCATTTCGTAAGATTTCCCGTATCCAGACGTTAAGCCTTTGGTGTTGCACTAATCTTCTTTCATGGATTTGTTCTGTTGACAAACGTTTTGAATCCTAGCACGAAACAAAGCATCAGCGTATCGTTTTCCCTCTCACCGCCGTACCAATTTGGTGCCGCCGCTTACGTTAATTGCTGCTAACACCGATTACAACCATAAAAAAATGGCAAACTAGGCTGCGGTCCCCACTCCCAAATCACTGCTTTCATGTATGTGTACAATAATACGTCTTATTATTGACGTGTCCAAAAAACTGGG
Source organism: Lithobius niger (assembly GCA_023313725.1). Taxonomy (NCBI): domain Eukaryota; kingdom Metazoa; phylum Arthropoda; class Chilopoda; order Lithobiomorpha; family Lithobiidae; genus Lithobius; species Lithobius niger. The sequence continues at coordinate 29,758 of JAHWFP010057974.1, forward strand.
CTGCAAAATGGATGATAGACGCGGCCGTTTTTTTCCCGGCGTCTGTACATAACTTGCCCGGAAAAGCTTATAGGACTACGCACCTTGCAGGAGCCGTATAGGAAAACCTCACGACACAGTAGCAGCCATTTCACACTTTTTGGCTTGTGTGTTTGTTCTAAACTCTCCACATTCACTCACCCTAGATTCGAAATACTTTACGACGTTTTAAACTATCTCCCGAACTTAACTGTTTTACCGCGCTTCCCTAACGAAGCCGAATTCGACGCCGGCGCCATGTCTGGGCTCGATTGAACTCGCTGTCGGCACGGTGCACCTATCGTACTGGCAAACATGGGCGATATTCGACGAACGCCGAGTCATTCTTTCAGTGGCCGGACTCTAAAAGCCATGAAATTTGGTACACAAGTAAATTCTTAGCTTATAAATCGAGCTAGTTATGGAATGTTTCGGAAACTCCCTAAGGCCCTTTCCTGCCCCCCTGCCACACTCACCCTGTATGAGGTTATTGACCAACAAATTCTTGCCGATCGTGCTAAAACGTGAATTGGTACACTAGTCATTCTTAGCAGTACAAATCGAACTAGAATTTGTTGATCATCAACCTCACGGAGAGAACACAGAGACGCACCGGTGGGGGGGGGGGCTTATCTCATGGGACCCCGTATGAAGTTTGATATCTGTTGCAACAATGCATGTTTTGAAGAGAAGTTTATTGTTCGCATGGTGAATACAAATTATGCAATAGATATGATAGCTATTAAGGAGATAGTAACATTCAATCTGACTAAATTATAAAATACGTGAGCATAGGGCCTACAAATATACAAGTAAAAATAAAGAAAAACCATTTGGAACAAAAGTTCTGCTTCAGTGGAACACTCGCGCGCAGGGCAGCTGGGAAAAAAGGGGGGAAAACCTCGGTAATGAGAAACATTCTAAGATAATACAAGAATTATTTTTAATGAAAGCACCTATTTCAAGACTTTGGTTAGACTTTCCACTTCGTCCATACCAAGCAGCCATGATCGGAGATCTTTGCCAAATCTGTGCACACTAATACTTTTTCTTATTTCCTGTGGTAGTTGGTTATATATTTTTGGCGCAATGTATGTAAAATATTTATGAGCAGCCTCTGTATTAGTCTTGGGTACAATCACCTTAGCAGTACAAATCACTCATAGCACGAGTAAAATGACAGCTAGCAACTGGATGACATAATGATGCCTTAATGATGCCAAACAATTTTGTGAATATGTACAGAACTCAGTGGGAGAACTTTTAATTCGCGGAAAAGTGGCACTGAGGGAGACCTAATTTTCCGAAAAGCCAGAGTTTTAACAATTAGTTTTTGCATTTTGAGCAAAGGTTGCAAATTCGTGAAACTCATGCCTCCCCAGCATGAGATGCCATACTGCAGTACACTATTCACTAATTCATAGTATATGTCGACCAAGGTTTTGCATACAGTAAGCTTACGTAAGTAATAAAATATGTACAAGACCCTTCCTAATTTCTTTACAAGGTAGTTAGTATGTTGTTGTTAAGTCCTGATGTTGGACAATTGCGTAGGTTCCCCTGCAGAGTAACAAGGCTAAAGATACAACTTAATGCAAGCACAGGAATGGACGGTTTATTAAAGCGCATGGCTTCTTTATAAACATTTACAGGTCTATGGTGATAAGTATACATCAATAGATCAGTAGCTATGGCAATTACATCCTAACGCTAGTAGTGGCTAGTGCTATGGTTAGGTTAACAGTATGGGAGGCTCAGTTGTGCTAACAAGTTGCAGTGCCACATATAACGACACTACACTAACGACAGTGAAATAAAAAAAAACTTTAAAAAAAATCTTAACTACCTGAAACAAAAGACTCAATTAGTTATCTATATTTTTTTCCTATTGTACATGTATCTCTATTGTAATTAGTGCACTAGTAACTTTAAGAAGTGAGTTTTTAAATTAAGGAGAGCAAAGTGAGCTGTCAATTGAATCAAGCTTATCAGGAACGACCGGTATGGTTTTTTACCAGGGCGTTCTTATGTTCATCAACTACTAGCTGTGCTGGATAAGTGGACCGAAGCCCTGGACAAGGTGTGCCTTCAGATGTTATTCTTTTCGATTTTCAAAAGGCATTTGAATCGGAAGAACCCAACAAGTGGTTATTGGCCTATCTAAGTCTGCCTTATCGGATGTAATAAGTGGAGTACCACAGGGGTCTGTTCTGGGTCCCTTGTTATTTATCCTATTTTTAAACGATATGACGTTTAACTCTCACAATGCAGAAGAGGAAAAATTTGCCGATGATTTAAAGCTTCACTCGGCTATTATCAACACCCAAGACTGTATGGGATTGCAAGCGGAGGTCGAATACGTCTCTACTTAGGCAAAAGAATGGCAGTTATCCATCTCATATGCAAAATGTAAAAGTTTTCATGTAGGGATTCAAAACTATGCTTTTACCTAACCCATCGAAAATGAACACTTACCTACCACAAAAGAAGTGAAAGACCTAGGTGTTTGGTTTGCATCTGATCTGAAGTCATCTGTGCACTGTAATCATGCGGTATCAGCAGCAAATCGCAGATCAGCAATTGTTCAGCGCTGTTTTAACTCGGGAAATTTACACACCAAACTCTTGGTATACAAGGTTTTTGTCCATTCCCTGTTGGAATATGCAAGCCTTGTTTGGTCTCCCTATCTACTTAAGGATATTGACCACTTGGAAAAAGTTCAGCGACGTTTTACGAAGTCCCTACAAGGCATGCGGGAGTTACCGTACTGTGAACGTCTTAAAAATCTTTGCTTCGATTCTTTGGAACTTCGTCGACTGAAGACGGATCTTGCTTTAGTGTATAACATCCTCTATGGTAACTTATCGGTTGACCTACCTTTGTTGAAATTACTCCAATAACCTGGACAAGGGGCCACAAATTCAAACTCATGCTCCGAAAAGCGAGACTTAACTGTAGACAAAATTTCTTTGCTGTAAGAGTAATCCCAGCATGGAATTCACTGACTGACGAGACGGTTTCAGCCTCCTCCGTTAACACTTTTAAGCGGTTGTTAAATTTGTGCAACTTCACCGAGTTCTTGAAGCGGCCAGAATATTAAATAGCAAGCTAAGTTTTTTATTGTTGGATTAGAGTTTTTAATTTACTTTTGGTCATATTGGATCAGTTAACGCTCATGTGAACTTTTTTTTTATTAGCTTTGGGTTAAACTGTCCTGCTGTGTTTTTTTTAATATTTATTATTATACATATTTCTAAAATTGTAAACAGCTTTAATTTTACTTTTCATCTCTGTTTTTAACTTTCACTACAACTGTTTCATGTATTTCATTGTTTTACCTTACGACTTCCATGCTGGATGTTAGCGACCTTCAGGATCCAGGATCCTTTCCTGGCCTGTGTGCAATTGCAATTGCACCAAACTTTCTATTATTATTATTATATTATAATTCACTTTCAAAGTATAACAGCTAACATTTTTCGAAAGCTAATAATCCTTAATATTAACATGGTATGAACTCAGGAAAAATTTTATTTAGGACAGCCTGATAATCAATAGCTTTTTTTTGTTTTGTTTAAACACTGATAAGCTTACTTTATTTTTTTTTAAGATAACAGTGGCTGTGTTCAACTATTCAACAATTTTGCTGCGAGATTTGGGGTTTTGGAATACTGCTGGTCAAGAAATTTGAAGAATTTGCAGCAATTCAGAATTGTAGTAGCAATATATGACTACCGGTTTTGTTGAACATCTAGTAAACATCTTTTCATTGTGTGACTTTTTGTTGCTCCAGAGCACATAAGACGTGATGTTTTGCCATGAAAACAAAAAAACATATAGGATTAAAGTCAAGGAATCTATTTTCCTTACAAGCAACTATAACGTAACAATTTTGTCTCACGACAACAATTTAAAATTGGCCTTGTCAGTTCAGGGCACGGTTAACATGAACGCAACATTTTGCCAGCACGGAACAATTTAAAAATAACCCCGTATTGGATTTACGTATAACATGTTACTTACAATAATTTTTACAGCCTACATTAATTGTGCTACGGTTTTAGTTGTTACAAATTCAAACGATCAGGTACTTTTTTTTTATACCTTTGGAACGACCCAAAACTGGTGAACGTTTCTCAGTTTCGGTTTCAGGTGTAATTTCGTGAACTGGTGAAATGACCTTTCATTTATTTATGTTTTTAGTAACAGGTTTTGGGGTATGCTGAGTAGCGTTGTAAGTTGAGGCGTTTCCTGTTCCTCGAATTTCTCCAGAAACGGAGTCACTGACAGGCTGGAACAAAACACCGGGAACATTTTCTACAACATTATCATTTTCTATGACACCGCCTACTGGCTTCGCGGCGATTGGTTGTGGCGATAAACGATTACGTTTATGACGGCTGTTGGATGATGGTGATTGGTTATTGACGGAAGACCTGGTATGCATGCAGTTAGTTGACTTCTCTGACCTCACCGGAGGTGTAAACCAACCGGGAAGACGTGGACCAATAGATTTTCGTGTTCTATAATTTGTATGCATGGAGACCTCGTGACTGGTTTTGGAAAGGAAGAATGCTTTTTTTGTGAAATGCTTTTTATGCAGCGCTGCATAAAAAATGTGTTTGCTGATATTTCGAGTGCTGGTTTGGATTTTAGCATCCAACACTCTTAATCTTAGGTGAGCTCTAGCTTTACGGACTACAACGTTATTTTCGGTTAAGACATTGTAAATTTGGTGGTGTTCAGGTATAACATTTATTTTCCCTGGTAACCATAACTTATCTGACGTGCGACTGAAATTACGATACCACACGGGTGTGTTAATTTGAAACCTAATTAACGGTTTATGCTGGGAACTAGGATTTGTTTTTGTTGACATTCCTTGACCTTAAATATAGGATCCGGAAGCAACAAGTCAAGACGTGATTTGAATTCACGATTGAAATAAAAGTTTTGTTGCTGTTGCTTGAGTAGTAGTACTTAGAGTAATTCTACTAGATTCTATACATGCATTTATGCTATCCTGTATACTCAGGCCATCCCTTCGCGTAGTTTCATAGATCTTTTTGAAGTTTTTACAAAAACCTCGGCGAGCCTGTTGATCCAGGGCGAGCAACTAGGCCCTGTCAGGTGACCAATACCTTTGGATTTTAGCCAATCCTGAAACAAACTAGGGCACCATTGACGGCCATTATTTGTAACAAGAGCGTCTATTAACCCGTATTCTGCAATGTGGATATTCATGGTACCTATTACTTTTTCCGACGTTATGCTTTTCATTTTGTTGTAGGGTTAAAGGGCCTAACAGTTTAGGGACAAGCTCTAAAACGTGCCGTGGTGGTAGTCTAGGGGTTGCAGGAATTCCAAATTTACTTAAGCGGATGGATTAAGGCTAGTAGTCGTGGTTCAGATTTGGTGTTGGTTTTAATTTAACATGAGAGCGATGGAGTGCTCGGGCTCGCCTGAAATTCTTGGGCGACACTAACCTAGGCTTAAGGCCTTAAATGGAACGTCAACGGCATTAGGCTAACTTGGGGAAATTTAGATTTGCAAGTTTCGGGAAAATTTGGTTAAGTTGATACCAGCTGAATTAAGTTGTAACGGGGTTGCAGTCATGAACTGACAACAGGATGGGTCTAGTTTGAGTTTAAGTTGGGGATGGGGGAAATTGGGGAAAATTTCTAATGTTAGGGCCGAAATTACCTTTTGATGCGGGGAGTTGGAGAGTTGGAGCCGGAATGGAATCTTAGGTTAATAGCCAATTGTTAGGAGCACCCGGCGGATGATCAAGCGAGCTCGAGCGTTACAATTGATTGAATTACGTACAGACAAATCAGTGTTATGTTTTGTTACAATAATTGATCAGATCGATTATCGACTAACAATTGAGTATTAAATTTCGACAATGGCATATTACAAATTGACGTCAGGTGGACTTCGGTCTTGGGAGATTTCACAATGACGTCAGTTGTGACCTTGTTGGGGTGGTAAAATTCCAACGTCGAAATCCGGGATTAAACTCGCAACA
>JAHWFP010057974.1:36203-83764 GCA_023313725.1 Lithobius niger
TTGCTTCCAATCAAGATGCAACGTGTGGAAGGGTTGCTGTAAAGGAATGGTGGCAAGCCTAGCAACATTCTGTGCGCCTCGGCCTTTGTGCTGTTGGCACGAGAGGCATGTTTTACAAAAACGTTGGACCAGCTTGCTCATTCTGGGGAAATAATAGGCACGTTTTAAGCGCCCCAGGGTCTTTCGAGCCCCGAAATGTCCCGCTGGAAGAGTTGAATGGTGTAACTCCAAAACTTGACGCTGCAAAGAGCGTGGCACAAAAATCTTAAGATCTGATGATTCCTCTAGATCTTCAGCAAGTTCTCGATATATGAGTCCAGAACTTTCCTCATAAATACAATTTTGCGAGAATTTATCAACAAACCTCTGAATTGCAAGCGTCTTTGCTTTCCAGGGTTTACCCTGCAAAGCTAAAGTTAATGTTGCCATGTATGGGTCTTTAGCAGTTTCCTCGGCAATTCGGGGAATTGTAAGTTGTTCTACGTCAATGTTACAGTTAAAGCAATCATTGTTAAACAAGTATACAGATTCCCTGCCAGGAATTTTAACTTCAATGAGTGGAGAGCTCACTTTCACTTCCTCGGCTTCCGCCTCGGATTCGTACAAACGTGAAAGCGAGTCCGCAGCACAATTCTCTGAACCTTTTCTGAACACGAGTTTTGCCTCCAAAGAAGACAAAAAGACAAGCCAACGAGCTATTCGCCCCCTGTTGTTCTTTTTCGTGTCCATTATGATTAAAGGATAATGATCCGTAGAAATTGTGATGTCACCACCTTCCACTAGATGGCGCCACTTCTTAAGCCCAAAAATGCATGCCAACATCTCACGATCAGAAGTAGTATAAAGACGCTCACTTTTCGAGAGTTTTCTTGATGCCATGTCAATTGTGACGTATTGATCGCTATCGGGTAACTTCTGGGCCAAAATGCAACCAAGCCCAGAGCCGGATGCGTCCGCTAGTATGGTCCAAGGCAGGGTAGGGTCAGGGTGGGCCAGAGTTGGGGTATCCAGTAAGGCACTTTTAATGCCCTGGAATGCCTCTTCCTGACGGGAACCCCACTGAAAGTCTCCACCGTCACCACGTAACAAGTCGGTTAATGGGCTGGTCCTTTCGGCGAACCGATGGACGAAACGCCGTAGCCAGGACACCAGGCCCATGAACTTTCTTACCTCGTGCACACTAGTTGGGCGCGGATAGGCCTGTAAGGCTTTGATTTTACCAGGGTTAGCTTTGACACCGTCGTCAGTTACCAAATATCCCAAGACAAGTAGCTCTTTTACGCAGAATTCTGATTTTTTAAAATTTCCAGATAAGCCTTCGGCTTCCATCATATTCAGGCCAGCCTCCAGCCCTAGCATGTGTTCTTTCCATTGCTTTGAAAGTAATCCAGCGTCGTCCACGTATTCCTGCCAACCTAGGTGGCGGATTGGATCGATGGCTTGAGCCATTGCGCGGCAAAAATTCGCCCCGCTATTTTTGAGCCCGTACTGAGTACGTTTACAAATGAATTGGCGGTCATGTGTGACGAAGGATGCAATTTTGCCACTCTCAGGGTCCATTGGAACGTGCCAATACCCGTCTGTGATATCCAAATTGCTACGAAATTTACACTGGTGATACTGAGCAATTAGGTGATCAATTAGGGGCAATGGAAAAGGGTCACGTGCCACTGAAACGTTTAAAAACGTGTAATTCGCGACAAGACGTGTTCTGCCGTCTTTTCTGGGCGCAAGAAACACTGGGACACAATGTTTACTGAACCCAGGAACTATAATGCCTTGGTCGAGCATGTTAGCAATATGCTCGTCGACCTTTTTACGTCCTAAAGCACTTAAAGGGTATGGGCGTTTTGCGACAGGAGGAGCTCCGCGAGTGTCAATTGTCATTGGTGGACAATGTTTAAATAGACCAGTTCTTTTTGAAAAAACATGCCTGTGAGAAAATAGCAAGCAAAATAATTCTTCTTTTTGTTCGGAAGTTAATCTTTCAATTGCATCAACTTTCGCACGGATCTCCTCCTCGCTGGGATGAAGTTCTGCATTAGCTAATATTGTGCCAACAGGTGGAGGAAGGTCTCGAAAAGGGTTCCTACGTAGGGCATACGAGTATCCCGAGTAAGGTGCCCAGTACCAGTAATTTGATTTATAATTTAGCACCATGCCCGAATAAGTTAAAAAATCTGAACCTAAAATTACAGGCTGAATGGCGTTTGGCAGTAAAATTAGTGGGTGAGTGAACGTTTTAGTTTTAATTTGGAATTTTACATTTACAAATCCTTGACAAATTGTCCATTGACCGTTAGCCATCCGCACACGGAATTCTTTTTTATGAAAAATATTGCCAAGATTAATTAAATCCTCCTTTAATTCCTCGTCAATAAATGACAGGGAACTTCCTCCATCAATTAGCGAATCTGCAATGTCATCACCAATACGTACGCCTACATATCCACAAGAAGTAGCTTGTGGTTCGTTGGGACCGTTAATAATAACAGGTAATTCTTTATACAACACCTTTTGTCTATTTGGTTTATTAGAGTGCGACCCCCATGGAATGTCGTTTGGGTCATTCGGCACAGGTTGGGAACTGTACCAATGCGAACGTCGTTCGGACGCTGCCTCTCCAGCCACAGAAGAGCGTCCTATTCTTTTGGGAACTCTGGGGCTGTTGGATCTAACCCTTTGGTTGCAGAAGACATTTGGCTGACATTTTGACTAGCCGATTTACTAGCTACCCATGCAGCTTTGAGCTCAGGATGGGTGGTCCAGCAACGTTCTCCAATATGCCCAACTTTGAAACAGACGTTGCAAGACACTCGTTGTCGTTGTTTCGGGCTATAACTCGTTGTTTTTGAGTTGTTTGTCGCATCAGAAGCGACCCTGGCTGAATCTAATACAGTTTTCGGTTCAGTTATTTGACTCGAGTTAAGTTTTGCTAAGAAGCTATTAATTCCTCCACTATTCTGCTTGAAAGCGTCAGCAAGAAGTTTAGTGTGATGACATTCTGAATTATCATGGCTGGCAGTATTATGGAAAGTACAGAACTTTTTCCTGAAAATAGGACTAGCAGGAGAAGAAGCAGCGCCCGAGGATGGTCGTGGAGCTGCTGCACCCGTCACAATCTGGCTAGTTTCAACAACATTTCTACACACAGAAATATTAGCAGTAGTATCAGAAGTGGGCGAACTACTTTCAGCACAAAACAATTCCATGTCATAACAGTGATTGAAAAATTCCGTTAATGTTGAAAATTCCTTATGCACAACAAATGGTCTCAATCGCATGTTGAGGTTCTGCTTTAACATGTATAGCCTTGCCTTAAACGTACATGAATCATCCAACTGATCTAAAATTTTAACACATTTTGCATAGAATGCAGTAAAATTTTCATTTTCACCCTGCTTTAATCTACGTAATGTTTCGACCAACCTTTCATTTTTTGTTTCAGGATGAAAAAAGGCTAAAAAACTACTACAAAATTCCTGAAAATTTTCAAATGGTTGTTTAGCTTGTAACCAATCAGCAGCTTCGTTTTTTAAAGTGTACGGTATGCAACATGTTAAAAATTCTTGATCGTCGTAGGCACAAGCTAATTTTAAGCGTTTATATTAGATTGGATTTGGTCCGTGCTGACATCTTCGTGAATTTCGGTAGAAATTGTTGACTTTGACTTACGCAGAATTGGATGGGTGAAAGTTTTTGTAATCTTCCTGAGCCTCGTTCCAAAAATCGTTGTCTGGCCTGGCTTGCAGCATTCTTACTGGTTACAGGGACCTGTTCGGAAGGAGTTCCAATTGGTGTAGATGTTCCATGTAAATCACTTGTAGCTGGCAAAGTTACTGGTAAGGCTGACATGTCGTGCTCACGCAAATTACTAGTTGATAATCTTGAATGTGTTGACCTTACTTCTGGCGCTAAAGTTGAACTGGCGGAATTAGACTTTTCGGCTGTGCCTTCTTTTCTAGCTAGACGCTGCTCGGTTTTCCTGAAGTTGTATCTTGACAAATTGTCTTCTTCCATGTTTTCAGAATTCCCAAGTTGCTGTTTGTTATGCCTTGACTAACTTGACCGGCATTGATGCACCATATAAATAGGCTTAAGGCCTTAAATGGAACGTCAACAGCATTAGGCTAACTTGGGGAAATTTAGATTTGCAAGTTTCGGGAAAATTTGGTTAAGTTGATAACAGCTGAATTAAGTTGTAACGGGGTTGCAGTCATGAACTGACAACAGGATGGGTCTAGTTTGAGTTTAAGTTGGGGATGGGGGAAATTGGGGAAAATTTCTAATGTTAGGACCGAAATTACCTTTTGATGCGGGGAGTTGGAGAGTTGGAGCCGGAATGGAATCTTAGGTTAATAGCCAATTGTTAGGAGCACCCGGCGGATGATCAAGCGAGCTCGAGCGTTACAATTGATTGAATTACGTACAGACAAATCAGTGTTATGTTTTGTTACAATAATTGATCAGATCGATTATCGACTAACAATTGAGTATTAAATTTCGACAATGGCATATTACAAATTGACGTCAGGTGGGCTTCGGTCTTGGGAGATTTCACAATGACGTCAGTTGTGACCTTGTTGGGGTGGTAAAATTCCAACGTCGAAATCCGGGATTAAACTCGCAACATTGTGTACAAATGGAATTTTGCTATGAGCATCAACCATAATCAAAAACATGTAGTTAACCACAGGACCACAAAAATCTGTGTGAAAACGAGTATTAGCTTTGAGCAGGTACTCCCAGGTGTGTTTAGGACCTGGTGTTTGGTTTTTCTTTTTACTCTTGGCAATTTTCACAAGATTTTACTTTTCGCTCAATGGTGGCATCCATAGAAGGCCACCAGATTTTCGCGCGTGCGAGACCTTTTAACTTGACAATTCCCAGATGGGAACTATGTAGATCTTTAAGCATTTGCTTCTGCAAAGCTGCAGGAATGATGACTCTGAAGCCCCAAAATAGTGTGTTTGATTCTACTGTCATTTCTGTACGTCTAGTGAAATATGGAAGTAACTCTTGGTCGTCACAATGACTGGACCAGCCATGGTGAACGTATCTAAATACTTTGCATAGAATAGGATCCCTACGACTTTCAGCAACGAATGTTTCATTTAGAACTGGTAAGTTAGAAATGGTTTCTAGTGCTAATACGTTGCACTGCACCTCCATTTGCTCTAATTACTCAACATTGGGGAGGGGGAGACGTGACAATGCATCAGCAGTTACACTGCAAAAAATAAACATCTTAAACTAAGATGTAAAATTTACATCCGTTTTTAAGACGCTGTTGGCGTCTTACAGTAAGACGGTATTGATATCTAAAAGTAAGATGCTTTGCATCTTAAAATTTTGCATGCGTTTTTAAGATGTTTTCGCCATCTTAGCAGTTTGGCATCTTAAAGGCAGATGTTTTGGTAGGCATCTTACATATCTGGCATCTTATAATGCAGGCTTCTTACATATCTGGCATCTCATTACGATGACGTCTATAAACTCAACCTTCTTATTTTCATTTGTTTATAATATTATCTGTTCAAATCTGACAGCCTAGGCGTCTTTGCTGCTACGCACCTAGTAAGTAGGACGTCTCAATCAGAAGACGTCTTAGTCTTATAACTTGACTGAAGACCAATGAAGGTCAACTTCGTATTAAGGATACGTTAAAAGTGAATGTGGAATCATTTCAGTTAGCCACCCTGGCCTAAGGGTGCATTTATAATATGGATTTCGATGCGTACGCGTGACGCTCGGCGCGTGAAACTAGAGTTTTTCCCATGCTCAACGCTTAAGCGCGACCATTTACAATTGTAGAGTAGGTGCGCCAATGCCCGCGGTTTGCTACTTTCGAGCGTCACGCGAATATCTACTGGACCTAGATCGGTGAGCGCCAAGCGACGCTCGCACGCTTAGTTGTTGCATGCTGGGAAAAAAAAATGGCGGCATCAACGGATTCTATCTGCGCCGATCAGCGCCACAATAAAGGAAAACGTGGTGTGCTAAAAGGTTGAACGCTCAAAATAAACGGCCAGATATCTTAATTACAGTGATCTTGACCCGTATGGCATCGAATCCTGGGGCCGGTAAAAGGAGAAATTGTGAAACAGCATAGTTGGAACGGAGTATCGGCAAGCTTACGCGTTTGATTTGTAAATGAAAGAGCGTTTGCTTTAGCGTGACGATACCACGAACGGGCCAAGCCGATTGTCCGCGCGCACTGCTTTGCTCATGAACTGGCGTACGCTTCGAGCGTCGAGCGCCACGCTCACGCACAAGCTTTTATATTGTAAACGCAGCCTAACGCAGCGTCTACAATCGTTATGGAAGTCAGAATCGTTTGCTACTTTCGTTAATTGTGTAGATGTCTTAGCATACGTTTAGGTTAGTTATAGGTTGTGGAAAGAATAAGACCATTTGATTTTTTGAGAACGTGACTACAGTTCACTTAGGATTAGCACAATAATTGTTTTCACTAGACGTAGAATAAATTAGCCGTGACGTTTCAGAGCGTTTTGACATTTGCTTTTAAGATGTTTTCGCCATCTTAGCAGTTTGGCATCTTAAAGGCAGATGTTTTGGTGGGCAGCTTCCATATCTGGCATCTTATAATGCTGACATCTCATTACGATGACGTCTATTAAACTCAACCATTTCATTTTCATTTGTTTATAATATTAGCTATTCAAATCTGACAGCCTAGGCATCTTTATGATGATGTTGAAGGTATTCTTTTCAACATCATCTGTATGAAAATGAAACCATGCAGAGGGATGAGGTTAGTATAAGTCGAGTGAAAGAAGGGAAGGGGGGGGAAGGTAAGGAGACGGGTATTTTTTTTGTCAAAGCTATGTATTTATTATAATTAATGTGTAAGTAATTATGTATCTTTAATGTGTTATTGTATGGTTGGTTCTTTACGTGCCTCCACTGTGTGCTATTTTCGGAATAAGTATTGAAAAGAGAAGTATATAAAAATAAGTTTTTTTTTGGAAATTCCTGTTCGCATTTAATAACAAAGAGTGGAGTTTTAGTTGAAATGTTTCATGAGGTCCAAATAATATTTTGCGTTGTGTTGACCAAAAATATTTTATCCATCTAAAACAATACAATCATTTATTTTCCAACTCAGTAAACTACCGCCTTAAAATGTTGGCAACTTCACTTCGTTTCTGATTTAATGCTTTGTGCCATCTTAAAACTGTGGCATCTTTGCTAGTTTCACAACATAAAAAAATTACCATCTTAACATATTAGCAACTTTCCCGTTTTGTGGCTTAAAATAGGTTTACATCTTAAAATATTGCCGACTTTACCAGTTACCCCACTTAAAATAAAATGTCATTTTACAATTTTCCAATTTTCTTTCTTTTCCAACTTAAAAATAAACCATCTTACAGCGTGGACATCTGAAATTGCTGCCATCTTATACACTGCATGAATTTGGCAATTCAAAACTATGGCGTCTTAAAGCAACATACCGCCTGCCTTATAACCTTCACAACACCCACGCGACGACCACATCCGCGTATTTACTACAGCTAAGGTCAACTGAGACGGTAGCTTCGTTCCTCGCAGTGAAAAACATAGCTACTGTCTCAATTGTCATTGCGCCTAAAAGTCCAGCCACCGTGAACCCATTGATCATGTCGTCAAAAACCGGAATGATTCTTGTATTTTAAAATCACAATTTATAATTTTCTAGACTAGTGTCTTACAATTTTGCTTCGGCAATCTATTGGAATAATTAATTTTAATTTTTACCACATTAGTCTATTAGATTGTAGATCTCATGGTAATTATTAGAAAATTAGTAGATGTACACACAGAGATGAAACGTCATGATTATTGTACGCACGCATTGCATCATTTAGTGACGGGTCGTTCTTAAAGATAGTCAACAATATTCAACAGAAAATCTCCTAGACGCCACATTTTAAAACGGTTTTTTAGCAAGGGAAAGACTAACGGTAAGTAAATAGACCTTTGGGGCCGTACTTGACATGGAGGATCGAGAAAAATGGCGCTGGGAGGTATATCCCTTTAAACAGCTAAACTTCTTAAAATATTTATTTCGCGTGTCTTCTATCTGATAGTAACATGCATCTTACGTTTAATGGCATCTTAAATGAAACACGTCTGAAATTAGGACTCATCTTACACTGGTGGTGTCTTAAATCTTCAATAATAAATAGACATAAATCGCTGGAAATAATACTAAGGAAAATTGGAAATTAAGCCAACAGCGAAATTTCGCTGTTGGCTTAATTTCCAATTTTCCTTAAATCTTCAAAGCACAGATTCATTGCATCTTAAATTAAGATGGTTTTACGATTTTCAGGAGGCTCATCAACCAAACAACTGAATTTCAGATGCATATTACGAATTTTAAGATGCTTAGTTTTTACAGTGTACGTTTTCCTTTCCAGGTATGTGCTGAAAATCAAAGGAATACACGTTCAGAAAGACTGACCACGCTGAACTCTATAACACGTATGTCACTGTTCGGTTTATGAACTATGACCAGAGGAGTCGCCAACTCTGAAGTTTCCACAGCCTCCAGAATACCCAGGCCAACAAGGCGCAGGATTTCCTGGTTAACTCGCTCTTTTAACGCAAGGGGAACGAGGCGAACTCGGCGATATACCGGTTTCGCATCAACCTTTAACTGTATTTTAGCCTTGTAATTCTTGAATATTCTAAAGCCGGGGCCAAAAAGCTCTGGAAACCCCTCTTCAATCTCCTTTGTGTTAACCACAGAAGGGTTTACTTTAACTTTTTAAACCTGTTTAACTTTAGTTTGAAGATCAAAAAAGGCATTGTTTCCGACTCGAAAACAGAAATCCAATCTTTGCCAAATAAATGTGATTTTTAATGTTTTGATACCATAGCATCTAAATACTCGATTTGGCCATTAACAGTTACTTCTAAATTAATTAACTTGGCTTTCTTCTCCCCTTCAGTGTACGAGTTTATTGAGAATGGGCTATTTTTTGTAATAGCACATTTTAAAAGTACTTGTTGTATCAGTCCATGGAAATGACTGTTCCATCTGCACCGGAATCTTGATCCATTAGTAACTCGATTCCGTTCAGAGTGACTGGAATCCATTAGCTATTTTCATGCGGTTAATAACTACTTTATTAGTTTGAACTAATTCTGAACTTTGTTCGGTTATGCTGCTCACTCCGATGGTGTTATTTTGTAAGCAATAGTCCTCGCCGGACTCTGACTCACTGCTGAACTCATCTAGTCGGTTGTGAATGACACTACCTTCAGTTTCTGAATCACTAAATTTGTTTTTGCTTTAGCAGATTAACCTTTTTACAGTAACTGTACTTGTTTTTAGTCTTACTTTTGGGAGTACAACTCTGAGCTGGTTTTCACTTTACTTTTGATGATTTTTGACCAGGGCTTTTTCTACAGACTACTTTAAGGCATCCTTGAGTATGGCAGCAGCCACAGATGTAATCTTTGCATTTACACCTTGACTTTACATGGCCGGCACATCCGCAACAAGTGATATCAGACCCCGGTTTTGGCCGAAACTTGGAAGTTTTTTTTCGTTTTGTGACATAATTAACAGACTTGATGGTCTAGCATATTTCAACCTGGTCTGCCTCTGCTGATTCCAGGGACAGAGCAAGTGAAACTGTAGCTGTTAAATCTAACGTTTTCTTCAATTGAATTGAATTCTCTGACAAAATCCCACCTATGAATCGGTCTCTAATCATTTCATTGTTAATATTCTTGATTTTGTCAAAATCACAATGTTTAGTCAATAATTTAGGAGCTGAAACATATTGATTAATGGATTCATCTGACTTTTGAGCTCTTCTGAAGAATTTCATCCTTTCTGACACTACAGAAGGAAGTGGTTCCAAATCGTTAAGAATAGACTTAACCAATTCGTCATAAGTAAAGTCGGTTGGAACCTTAGGGGAAATAATATGTAATATTTTATCAAACATTTCCCTCCCTACTGATGCCATTAAAATATCCAATTTATCAGCATCAGCAACTTTCTTTGCTCTAAAGAAATAATTTATTCGAGTTGAATAAATTCATGGTCAAACTCAGAAACAGGCCAGACGGTTTAGCCGTAACGTCTGTGTCTGTGTCACTAGCACTTAGGCTAACATTAGGATTAAGAAATAAATCATCAACTGCAACGTCAACTACGGCGTTTGCTGAAGTAACGTCTGAATTGACGGCCACTACAGGTGGTACATTAATTTCACCTGCAACTGACACACATATGTCAACAAGTAATAAGGTATACTTAATTACGACAATTTAGCAAAATTTTAATTTACTAAAGCCACTCAAGACCATAATTGAATTGCTTAACAACTAAGCCTAATTCCAAATTTAAAACCCTACCTAATTTTACAATTTGCTTGCCCAAAATGCTTCATAATTAGAATCTAAACACAGTTTTTTGTTTACTTCTCAAGCAACAACAAAAAGAACACAACCACTGGCTTAAGCAGCCTGCAAGCCGAAAACGTTTCACTAAACTTAAAGGTAAATAAATTGCTTATATACCTTAACTGCCAGACAGAGTAGAGAGAAGGCATATAGCTTCGCAAAGACCGAATTTATTTGCGTTTTTATCAGTGTAGTCCTACTTATAGTACGATAGATGAAAACCACCAACGCATCGCATTATGACACAAACTTTGTTCAAATTGAGTGTTAGCAAAGCAATATCTCTCCCTGTTCTAGCAATAAGGAACGAATAATAACTATGATATATTAAAACCACTCAAAGTTCCACACACAAGCAACAATTTTTTTAAGATTTAAATTAATTCCCATTCCGGGCACTAAAAACTATTTAGCCTAAATAGTGAATTTGCCAACTTAACCAAATTCGGAGCACTGAATATGGTTTGGTGGGGGAAATAATTTACAAATCTCATAATACTGTACTGAGGTGGCTCGTCGCCATTCTGTTGAGTCCTGATTTTGGACAATTGCGTAGGTTCCCCCCACAGAGTAACGAGGCTAAAGACACAACTTAATGCAAGCACGGGAAAGGACGGTTTATTAAAGCGCATGGCTTCTATATAAACATTTACAGGTCTATGGTGATAAGTATACATCAATAGATCAGTAGCTACGGCAATTACATCCTAACGCTAGTAGTGGTTAGTGCTATGGTTAGGTTAACAGTATGGGAAGCTCAGTTGTGCTACAAGTTGCAGTGCCACATGTAACGACACTACAGTTGTGTCCACATTAAATGGTGGTCAAAGACTAGGCCTAGATACTTAACTTCGGAGGCCCTATTGATGTTGGGGCATCTGCAGTCTTTCGTTTGCTCGCATGATTTAAAATGGTACACAATACTCATACCGTCAGTATTCACATTTTTCTTAAGAGAGAAAACAACATACGAGGTTTCTTTACACTTAAGACCATCCTATTATGATCAAACCAATTCCTAATGACACTGAAATCACAATTTAGTTTTAGCAAGGATGTCTCTACTGCAATTGCCAAGCCCAAAAGGAAACTGCAAGTTTAAAAAGAAATTGGAAACACAAGAATTAGTCATCTAGAACCAATAATAATAATAATAATAATAATAATAATAACAATGAATTTGTTCATAACAAACGTGCAAAGGAAGGGCAATTGCCACTAATACCTTTCCTAAATAAAAATATTCTACTTACATAGTTAAAAATAAACTTTTCTTGTTAACAGTAAAATTGCATAGTAAATTACTGTATGTCGACATTTTATACAGGGTGTCCCAAAAGTCCCAATTCAACCTCATAACTTTTGTAGAGGTTGAAATAAGATAATGAAATCCTGGCAATGTAGGTTTGGTTAAAGGATCAACATTCGTGTACAACTGGCATTTTGCCTGCCCCCTCTGGGGTGGCCCCAGTTGCCCCAACTCAGAAATTTCCATGGAAATGGAGGGTAAAGGAATACCTTAATTGAAAGCTTCGATGAGCTTCGATACGATGAGCCTATCCAAAATGGCGCCCGGTCAAACATTACGATTTTCCTCTGTTACGGTATGTGTTACTCAGGCTAAAGACATCGTAAAGGGACGTAGGTGGCAGCAAACTGCGTTCAATTTGGTTGAATTACACCCACAACGTCTTTTGCAGTTTGAAATCCAAAGTGTGAGCCTCAGAGCTCTCTCTAGGAACAGAGGTCCATAAGCATGTTCTTTAAATTAGTAATTCCTTTCAACCAGGGAGTCGAACTGTAACCGAACCGTAACCGAAAACCGGTAAAAACCGTTTGAAATTACCGAACCGAAAAACTTACAGGTGGCATTAACCGTAACCGTAACCAAACCGAAATAAAAGATCAGTTATTTATTTCGGTTCTTGCGTGTTTGCTTGACGTCACTTCTGGATCATCATTGTTGTTTTTAGCAATACGCTATTCTGAAATCGCGGATACAGATTTACCAACAGTAAGTAATAAAGTTTTAATAACGAATGTGCAGTTAAGTAGTTACAATTTGGCTAAATTAAGTTTGAATCAGAAAAGAATTGACTGCCAGCATGCCATTTAGAATGATGCTAAGCTAACTAAGCAGTAAGCATAACAATGAGTAATTATGTCCCGCATGGGTTCACCCACAATGCCATATCCTGCATGGGTTCACCCACAATGCCATATTCCGCGCGACCATGAATATTTTGCAAGGTAACAATGATAAACCAAAATTGTAGTAACATTCTCCCCCCCCCCCCCTCCAAACCTTCTCCGCATTACAGTTGTATACGAACCAAAGGTGAGTGGGGAGGGGGAAAGTGTCGAGCAAAGACCCAGACATTGTCTTCTCCGGACCAGGCCTGTATGAAAGAGATAGGGTGGTGGAAATTGCAATGACGTTGGGGGACCACTAAACAATTTCCCTTACTGTAGTGCTTTGCCTGGTTTCGGTAGGAAGTGCTTTGAAAGAATTTTTTTTTTTGTAAACCTCTGTTAAAATGAGTGAGCTACTTATTTTACGGTCCTGAACAAGTGATGTAATGGTTATAGCATGGATTTTGCAACAATGGGCCGGTATAAGCGATTTAATGCACACTTTTGGTAGAGCGACGTCCGAGGAGGTGTGGAATCGTCCGAGGGGGCGAAGCCAAAGAGGATGTTCTGCACCTCCAAGGACATCGCTCTACCAAAAGTGTGCATTAAATCGCTTATACCGCCCATTGTTGCAAAATCCATGCTATACCTTTCTTATTACCCTACCTTCATTTCGTGTAGCAGCAGCGCCGAAGAGATATACCGTTGTCGGAAGAAAGGAAAAATCCTCATTTCCTTGTTTTCCGAATGTCCGACAACAATCGAACGACAATGCTTTAACGGTATGCTTTGATATGACGTTTCAAGTGCTGTATTGTTACAATTTCCATTGTTCGTCGAAGGGGACATTCGAAATGAAGCAACAGTCCGTTACAACGATGCTTTAACAATACGTTTTGAACGGTCATCCCACGTGCGATATTGTAACTAAAGTTTGGTTGTAGTCTGAGGGGGTAAAATCTCATTTCCCTTGTTCGCTGAAGGAGCACTTTGGAATCGATCAATAATGCCGACGATAGAGCTGCTGCAGTTGTTAATGAACGTAATGTCGGAGGTTTAGAATATAACGCCTAAGAATTGCATCGCTCAGTTGCAGGAAAACGCTTCAAATTCACGCCCCTTTCATGGAAAAACGTTTGCTTCCGGGGTGTCGACGGTTCCCCCCCCCCCCCACTCACCCAACCGGAGTCATGTGTTTTAAATTGTATCTCTAAGTTGCAGAAAATCGTTTCAAATTTACGCCAGTTTCTTTAAAAACACACTAGTTTTCGGAAGCGGAAGCGTACTCACTTCCCCACATTCCTTTGCCGAGGCTTCTTTTCCCCCCCCCCCCCATACCCCTGTCGCCCGGTGCGAGTATTCCTGAGGAACCTGCAGTATATTCCCGGAGCGGCCCGACCCCTCCAAATCAGAACTTGATCTGACACACAGCTGGTCGTACTTGTATGAATTCTAAAAGTGTGCGAAATAAATGTGCAAAATAAGTGTGCAGAATTAGTATTCAGAATAAGTATGCAACCATTGTTGAGCATTGCTGCAACCGTGGGAATACGGGATTTATACAGCATCGTTTTAATAATGTTCCAGATGAAAGTAGGGTAATAAACTCCATTAAAAACTGTTGACTTTGATATTACAGTAAATTTGTAAGCTTTGCAAATCTGAAAACTAAGCAGCTAAAAAGCTTTACAAATTTGCAACTAACAAGCAACTAGAAAGTTACGCAAATTTGCAAACTAAGGCCAAACTTATTTGTTCGTTGTTAGTTGTTTCGTCAAATCATTATGACCAGTCAAGTATTAAAACCGTAACCGAGTAAAACCGGTTTTAACCGGTTAAAACCAAAAAATAAAAACGGTTCGAACCGAACCGTAACCGAACCGAAATTTTAAATAAAGCCGAACCGTAACCGGAAACCGAACCGAAAAAAATAACGGTTCGACTCCCTGCTTTCAATCCTTTGAACGTTTGATGAACACAATAATTAACTAATAGAAAATGTTCACCGTCCGAGTTTTATGTTTCGTTTCGCCAATTTACGCAGTTGTGAAGCAAGGTCAGTCAGATTATTATTACAAAAAAGCCCTCCCCCTGGGGCCCCTGGGGGGAAGGGGCACTGAGGCCCAGACTGTGGGTTTCAAACTGCAAACGATATGTG
Source organism: Lithobius niger (assembly GCA_023313725.1). Lineage (NCBI taxonomy): Eukaryota > Metazoa > Arthropoda > Chilopoda > Lithobiomorpha > Lithobiidae > Lithobius > Lithobius niger. Next base: position 50,923 of record JAHWFP010057974.1, read on the forward strand.
GGTGTAATCCAGTCAAAGTGAGGGAAGCATTTTGCTGCCACCTACGTCCCATTGCGACGTCTTTAGCCTGAGTAACCCATAAATCAGAGGAAAATCCTAATGTTTGGCTAGCCGCCTTTTGGATGTGCTCATCGTATCGAAGCTCTCATTGCAGCATTTTACTCGCCTAATGAACACCTTTCATATAAGGTATTCCTTTAACCCTCATTCCATTGGAAATTTCTGAGTTGGGGCCCCTGTTCCCCCGCCCTCCCAGGGTAGTATGTACACAAGTATGTACACAAAGGTAGATACTTTAACCATCTTCTTTCAACCCCTTCAAAAGTAATGAGGCCGGACTGGGGCTTTTGGGACACCCTGTATATCAGAGTCAATGTTAATCTTATACTAATTAAAATGCAACACTCGACCATGTGCGACACGCCTCACCATTTAAAACAACGCAAGAATCCTGCCAAACTAAAATTCCGGAGCTTGCTCTTAAAATGGTCTGCATTCTGTACATTCATAAACTCATCGGGTAGGCTATTCCAAGGCCCTGCCACAGGATTGGAAAATAAAAATTTATGACACTCTGATTAACACTCCTTACAATTAACTTCAAGCAATGTTCCCAGGTTTTACATGTGCCTCGTAGTTCAAAAAAATTTGAACCATCAGCATCAAAAATTCCAATAATGGTACAATACGTTAAAATTAAATCAACCTTAAGATTCAAGCGTCGCAAGTCCCAAGGTTTTCAAACGTTCCTGACAGTTAAGTGAGGAAGCCTACCAATTGATTTTGTAAATCTACGTTGCACTCGCTCAATTGCTTCTACGTCCTTCAATAAAAAAGGCAACCACACTGGACTAGCATATTTTAGAAGTGGACGGACATACACTTTGTATGCCCAAATAAACGTAAAGACCATAGAAACAGCCAACAACGAATTAAAGGAAAATAATCAACGAATAGGCGTGAGCATGGCAAGAAGTGCCAACCAAACAAAACACAGAAAGCCCGACCAAAAAAAAATCAGCCCCAATCAACAAATATAGGATATGTATTATGTATATAAACGCTATGCAACCACGGACACGGAAGCTCATTGATTTCAACTGACTACTACTACTGGCTACTACTACTATATACTGGCTACTAACTAATTCTTCACTTATAAAATAATTTATGCGACAGATACGAATGAAATTTAGTATTCAAGAAACATTTTAACTTCAATATGTGCTTTTTATGGTTTGACGTTTGCGGAGGCACTAACTGAAATTAGCAAAAGACGTCTATTACGCACTTACTTTTTAATTGCTTATGTATATAATGCATAAAGCAGTTATTGAAATACAGTCGGGGAGAAAAGGGGTTTGGGTCCTAAGTTATTGTTAAATGACTTCATGCCCCACTCCAGTCGTTTAGTTGCACGGGTCATGCTTATGACCTTTAGCGTCTGGCTAGAAGTGACTGAAATATAAGTCGATTTACCATGATTTCGATTAGAAGACGTGCCAGCAAATTGTAGGCATTGTTATTGAAGAGTTTGTGGTTAAATCGTTTGCATGTGAATGGTTGTAGGTCCTTGACTAAACTTTTTTGACAATTATGTTTCTGCATGAAAAAAAGGTTGAACCAGAACTGGCCCAGCTTATTTCAGGTTTTGACAACATGCACGGAAAACAGAATTCTATCTGTTGTTAGGCTATTGGCGAACCACTGGGAAAAACATGGCGGCTACTTTATGGTTCGTCGGCAAGGCTGTCCCAATTCTATGCGTATTGGCAGCAGGGGAGTTATGTGGCTCCTGCTAATCAGGTAATTATGGTATAATCGATTATTTAGTATAACTGTTTTTGTAGTATGAATTCGACAAACATGTGAGGCAACGGGATAGTCATACTAGGTGCGTGGCTGACGGATTTAGAAGGCAAAGGCAGCACTACACAATAAAGGCAGAATTATAAATTCATTCCACGATCACTTTTGATAGTAAAATACACAATAGAGGGAACAAGTTTACTGTACGCGGCTTATGGGAAGAATAAGGGCTCCTCACTGAAAAAAAAAACAAGACGAACATCAATTATGCTCCCACAACCTCACAATTCAAAGGTAAAGGCTTTTTTGGGGGCAAAGGCTTCGTTTGGCCGTCAGAAATTAATGAAAGCCGCACTCTTTGCGCTAATGGACGAGAGGCCGTTTTCTTCCCATGTTCCCAGATGATATTTTTTTCCCGTAAACAGTTCAGATAGGTGGATTGTTATTGTCAGTTTCGTGTGGTTTTGTTGTTATTGTCGGTTAGGTTAGGTCAGGAACCGGCTTCGGCATTTCACTTGAGGTATTGAACTGGTTGGGGTTTGGCGTTTCACTTGCCGGACTTTCGCCCAGTTTCTTGCTTTCCGGTGCAGCTTGGTGCTTACTTTGGACCTTCACCAAGGCCAAACGGTGCGTTTGTCCCAAAAATGGAAGATGAAAACATTACACAGAAGGCATTTCTTAGTCCATTAAAATATAAAATCGGACAAGAGCCCGTTTTCTTCCCATGTTCCCTTTACGCACATGGCCCGAAATTCGAAGAAAAAAGAGAAGGCACTACAAGTTGATCCCAAATTGCGGAAACTCGTCAAATCATCATGATCGTAACCTAACCAATTAACTGCCCCAGTACGAAATGCCAAACCCCAAAGTTACTTAACCTAACCTAACTGACAATAACAACAACACCACACAAAACCACATGAAACTGACAATAACAACCCCCCTATGGAACTGTTTAGGAAACAAAGTATAAGATGCCCTGCTGCTCCTGTGAGCTAACGTAAACACTGTATAGATGTACGGATTGTGGCGCTACAAATCTACTGTTTTCAGTCGTTTTAACACATTTCCGCACTCTGAAACTAATTGTCTCTGTATTTAGAATCAATTCGGAATCAATATCGTAAAGATTTCGAGTATGTGCCTAATGTAAGTTGTAGCCCAGCAGAGAGCTTTGTGTTTCGTCTATAAAAATAATAATGTTGTCATTTTTTGCATAAGCAGTTTATGTAATTCTTTACGAAATTCTTGTTTTAGAATTGAAAAAGCCTTCCAACAAATAGTCAATTAGTTACTGATTAAAATTTTAGCCAAAAGCACTTGAAATTGCATGGCATGGCATACTAATATGCACTTACTTTAAAATCCAAAAAGAAGCAAAAATTGCCTGGGAACAACTTACAGAGTTGCACTGTTTGGAGTATAATTCTACGGGTGTAAAAGCGAGGCGTGTAATGTCGTGATATCGTATTGATTGCAACTGATCATGCATTATGCGATTATAAACACGGAGGCTTAATGATGGTTACTTTACGGGTTTAATACTTCTCTCCAAACCATCGTTTCAACCACACATCTATATATCAAATCTGGATAGGCTATGCATGGTATTTTCTCTGGATGTGTTGAATCATTAACTACAGGAAAATTTGCTGCTGAATAAAGTTACACCTACAAATTACTAATACATTATCTTAATAAACTACATGGTTTGAATTATGCCCAAGTGAACTAATTAAAGGTTGCTCATTAACTACTAATGAAAAGTCTCTTGAACAGATTAATCCTGATATTCAGTTCAAGTTATTTAGGCTTCTGCGATTAAGCGTCTAGGGTCCTGTCTGTCCCTTACAGGATTGCGCCTGGGTACTGTGGTAGCAGGCTGGTTAGGGTTTCTTGTACGCTCTGGGTTGCACCTTGGCATTACTTCCCTGTTTTGGTTTGTTATTTGTCCGTGCGGAGATGGGAAGTAATTCTCATCATCACTCTCCTTAGGTCTTTCAAAGTATAGTGCTTCTGCGGAACATTTTCTTGAAAAAGGTTGAGCGTCTGGTGATGGTTTGGCCATTTCCAAGTACGGTGATCATGTGGCCATTCACAGCAGTTCCCTTGAATGGTGACATGGTGTTGACGTCTTGGTGCGACGTTTGTTGATAACAAGCACATTGTCGTCGACAGCAATTGCAATTGGCTTCACCACTGAGGCATGGCACCGTTGAAATTCAGCCATGTGGCTTTTCGATGCCTCGTTGATTAGGATGAGCTTTTGGTTGTTCTTTGATTGTGGCATGTTGGGTAGTTTAGTGTGGATTCTTCTGCCAAAGATGATGTCAGCAGGTTACTGCGACATTGACGAATGGGGTCTTGCACGATAATTTTGCAGAAAAGTGTATAGCTCGCACTTCCAGTTTCTTCCCTGTGCTATGGCAGCTCTGATGGCTTTGCTGACTGTATGCATAAAAAGTTCAGTGATTCCACTGGCACGAGGTCAGTGCAGCATGATACTTCTGTGATGGAATTCCAGTTCTTTTACAAAGTTTGCGAATTCGTGCGACTGGAAAGGAGTTCCATTGTCAGTCTGGAGGTGTTCAGGGATACTTTGCATTAATAATATCTTGTCAAGTTTTGGGCGTACAGCATGGCATGATGCTAATCTTATGATCTCCATTTCTGGGTAGAGAGCGTGATTGTTGATGACTACGAGGAGGTAGTCACTGCTCGGGAATGGCCCAACAAAATCTGCGCTGAGTTCCTGCCAAGGCTCATCGGGCAGCTTTGACGTCTGGACTGGTGGATTGATCTTTTGTGGTACTGCAGCTTGGCATGGAAGGCAGTTGGCTAATGCTAGTTCCACCTTTCTGTCAATGCCAGGAAACCACAGCGTTTTGCTGAGTAGTTGCTTGTTCTTGACCAATCCTTGGTGCCCTTCATGAGCAAGCTAGACCGCAGTTTCTTGTAGGCTAGTCGAGATGACCAATCACTAGTATAAAAAAGCAGTTTATAGAACAGGGGTACCTTCTGGTTTAACTTATGTTAATGTATGACATCACTTGACGTCACAACACACATGATGTACCAACCAATCGTTTAAACACGATAGAAAATAGTCGGGAGTAAATACATTCTGTAATACACTCTTCTTAATTCCTTTCCCGACCCTTTTCCATGTATTACCGTACAACAGTGTGTACAATTTGAATTTGAGGCCTACAAAAGTATCGATAGCCAAAGCCGTACATTCGTCTTTCTTTCACAACACCAGGTTTTTTCTTATTAGAATCGTTATACAGAAAATGATCAACCGGATACTTACTGGTATCATGAAGCTCAATGTCAGACAACATGTCAGAATACACACCAGGAGTAAAATTCTGACAGACAAAGGAATCAATATCAGACGTAAGCAGATGAACGTTTGCCACCACACTTACGTTTCATATGGTCATAATGAAATCGGTACATACATAAATTCGACTCATCCAAAACTGCACTACCAATGTAGATAGGACGACTTAATACGACCTTTTTATTTAAACAGTTTGAACATGACTAAATCAGGAGCGAGAATATCAAAATATTCAACATTGGGTCATTTCATATGCTTGAGAAAGTGTGTCTCATTAGTCGTCAACTTGATGTCAACCTATTTTCTAAGGTTCTGGATGGCCTTACCATAAATCACATTATTCATGTTTTTGTAGGTAGTCAGCTCAAATTCGGTAGTAGCAGCCACATGTTTAGAGGTGTTGTAATCTATGTGCAGTTTTAACCAAGGTTTTTCTGTGAGCTGAATACTTGTATGAACTTTTGTAACCACAAGACCTTGCTGAATATAATAGGCAAGATTCCTATGGTGACAAACGTATCTTTCCCTCTTCATGAGATGGGGCACTAACTTCCGACAATCATCGTGTGTGGATTATTGTTCATTTAATGATTTGTTAAAAGAAGCGAGCATGCTATTGGTGATCACTATGTTTTCAGGTGCTAAGGGATAGTCTGAATAACTAGCATGCAACGATTTGGGGTACTTCATGTCAATCATGAGCAGATAGCCAGTCATCAAATCAGCTGGAGCCGACAACACAGTTTCTAGTTCTGTTGGTGTTAGCCAACGGAAATTAGAATATGGAACTGGCATACACAAACAAAGTCCATACAGGTTATTTTCATCCAAATATACAATATAGTTTGTATCTATGGAAGGGTCATAATCGGGTAGAAACGGGTTATTAGCCTTAGCATAACTATGTGAAACAATAGACACACCTCCCCTTATGGAACTTTCAAACATAATGTACGTATCAGGATCTGTAAGCAATTGTAATTTCTCAGAGGTCACTCGCAACACAGATTCCCACGATAAACCTGGAAGAGTAAAGAAATGACACGGGGCTAATTTGTACTGTAATAAACAGATTTTTCGAAAGTTTTCAAAACAGTCAGCTAATAGACAAGAATTGGTCATGAGACACAAATCATGGTAGTCATCCAAAGTCTTGAAATCAGTTTCTTTCCAAACAGTAAGGGCGTAATTGTAATCGTCATCCGTGATGTCGGTATCAGTTAGCAAAGAATAAAATGATTCTTTCGGTGGCAAAGATAATTCGTCAAATTGGTCAAAACTATCCACATATTCGTAGGGATAAATACCCTTTCGTGAAAGGAGATGAGACGAAGTTGGAAATACATTGTCAAGAATTGGGAATATTGTACCATTTCGGTCAATGTACTCAAAGATGATAATAAAAATTGATAAGAGCCTAGGAATTGAAACCGATTACCAATTCGTAAAGCAGTAAATTGCTCGCTGTTCTGGGGATAACATGAATCTGCTCTTTACCTAAGTAAGTTAAAAATGTCGTGATTAAGTGTACATCATATGACTTAAAATTATGAAAGGAAATGTGAAGTATATTTTTGTACTTGTAGTACAAAATACATCTACTGTGAGCAGCACTGCGATAACGACCTGTAATGTTACAGTGGTCCCTAACCATAAATTTGTCTGTACAAAACTGTCTGTCACAAATGTGACAATGTGTACTGTTAGTACCATCCTCCAGAACATCATCAGTTATTAACATGGGATTAAGAAGACTTTTGAAAAGATCTACGTAGTCTCATACTAAAAACTAATTATCTAAGAAGTCAGTAATGCAGTATAAACACGCCTCTAAATGCCTCTAACTGCCTCTATAAACACGTTTATCGTGAACCTTTCCATCATACCCAATCAGGACGTAAGAATATCCACAAGGTATGTATAAATGCATCTTATGTGTAAAAGAATGGGAGGGATCGTTTTTACAAGTATGAACACGTGCAAGAACAGACTCAAAATCGGTGTACAATACAAAAGGATGCAGTAGTTGGTGGTCATACCTATTAAATTCCATTACACTAACTGTCGGCACTTCAACACATTGAGGTTTCATGGTCTTCCAGATAAAAAAAATTAAATGATTAGACAACAATTGCTTGGTGGGAAAGGTACACATATAATACGGCCATACTGAATTGCAGCTGTTAGTAGTGAATAATCTGTTAAAATGTCTAATGAGACAATAATGTTTATCTTCTGCAAGGAGAAGTTTTATCTCAGGACAACAAACATGTTTGCTAATAAGTATGGGGAATACATTACAGTCTTCGTATCTGTACACGCAGATGAATAGGTTATTCTGTGTTTCGAATCTACCAATCTGATCAATTGTGGCCGGGAAGGAAATACCAGTTATGTTCAGGTCATTAACGTAAGGCGTGTAATGAATACTCTACCAGGATTGTGTGCTACAGGCTGAGGAGCAGCGAGGACTGAATACAAAAAATATTGTAGGCTTTGAACTGGATGTTAACAATAGCATGTTTAAAGATTAATGTCTTGTCTAGCTTTGCTATGCAACAACCTCCAGCATGTGACACATACTGTCCAACATGTAAATCAAAACGTTCAATATTGACAACGACCCAACCTGACTCACGTTTATGGATTTTGTTCAATTGTCGTAAGATTGTCTCAATGATCAATTTAAGTTCGTGTTCAATTTCCAGTACAGATATTAACATCGTGTTGTACTACACAAGCAAATTGGCATTTGTTTGATGTCTCCATTCACGTGTGATTTTTCTAATGTAGTCGTGATGCAGCCAAAACTTTTATGTGTGACAGCCTTGTTAGGACCTCAGTTAATAACGTCACAATATGGGGGGATGATAACGTATAAATATTGCTGAACGTCCATAGTTAGCATAGGTTCAGCATACACGTAGCATCCACAGAAATTATTAAATGCGGATGCACTTAAGGTAAATGGTGAAATGACAGGCATTTGCAGGTGTTCTTCATGACAATGTTGTATCATCACATCGTGTGTGTTGTGTAATACCCTCGGGCAACTAACACAACTAGGTGACGTCTTGCGTGTCTCCTTAACGAGATCTGCATAGTAAACAATAGACCACAAGAGTCACACCTATAATGTTCACGATGCGTAGCACCTAGATGAAGGTTCAGTGCAGAACGTGTAGTGTACGTCCGTTCGCAAAGGTCACATTTAAATGACCGACGATCCATCTGAAAAATGAAAGAAGGAAACAGACCCCATAAGTATAATGCACAATTATTTATACATAACAAACAAACAAAAATTACATTACTTCAAAGAATTTACAAAATTGAATACAAAATGATCTGGCCGATCGAGTGAAGTGAGTCGTTTAATAATAGTTGTGGCAGGCTAACCCTTACACCTCATTCGTATGTAATAAATACAATAATGTCCACATCCTGTACTGTCTAAAGTTTCTAAGGTACTTTATTACAATACTATTTTTAGTGCAGCGTTTCTTCAGATACTGAAGGATAGAACGTGACTAAGGCAATAAACCCTAACTGTCAAAGTACTCACAAGGGCCCACCACCCAGTGTGATCCCGGCTTTTTTACAACTAAGTTTATAACACTCCATCCCGAGCTGTAGAAAGATAATTATGACGAAACACACCCAAGAGTGTTTTACACCTCCCCTTTAAATTATCGTTAATTTCAGCTGTGTTCATTCAAAGACAACACGTTACAATGGTCGTCAATCTCCAATAACGCTTCCCTCTCTCCAAACACAATAAAAGCTACATTTTGAGCAAGAGCTTGGAAAAAACACAGTTCCAATCTCACTACGCCATTTTTAATGAGAGAAACGTGAGTCATGCCGTCGGCGCAATGGTCGTTTATCAGGTCAAAACAAAAAATACATTTATCACTAGAGAAACTTGAGGAGCTAATGTCGTTAGATGTTTTATGAAACGGGATCCCTAACCCTGTAAATAACGACATGTAGGCATTGACATAATTATTGTTTGTAAAATCACAAGTTATCGGTTTGCTGTTCACTATTTCACCATCGATAGAAAGAGTTAAAGAACTAAGATTGTAATCCGAAAATGAAGAGGTCTTAATTGTAATCACCGTTATATGCGTCATGTCTGATTAATGCGATCGTCACGCGTGAAGGTACATTACTATTAAAGATGTTGTCGATTTAGCTGCTACTCACACCAGCAATCAAAGTATGTATTCTTGATTTCTGTTTTTCTGTAGGGGTATTTTGAGTAGCCAGAGCACGTGCAAGGGCACGTGTGTGAGCAAGCAAAGTATTAGGTAATGGTACCACGTTACGGATATGCAGGGAAGCATCTAAAAATTCTATAATTGGAGCGAGACCTGCTGTCACACCATTCGCTGTTAAATACAAATGGAACTCTGGCTTATGTGGCATGAATCAGAACTTAAATTCAGTGTTATTTAAAATACGTCTGGGTTGCATAACCAGGTCATGATAATAATAATAATAATTCCTAATAATTCAACGGTTCCACTGCTAGTAATACGGGTCTTCAGCTCAGAAAATGACATAGAAGAGGAATATAATATTGCGTATCTTTGACAATGTTTGTAAACAGGACTTATAGCCATAATTGTCGTTGGTGCCGGTAGCTAGTTCCCCATTTATGGTGATATTGACTTGCAAAAACATGGAATGAAGCCAAAGATTCATTGTACCAACTTCTGTGTTGTAGGCTGCTGCCAAATTAGCGCCGGGTGACTTCGAGACCTTCACCTTCAATTAAAATAATGGTTGTCAGGTCGACATATTCTTCGGAACTAGGAACTGTAATATCCAACATTTGTGTAGATGCGATATTCGCGATATTCCACATATTTCGTCTTCTGTATAGAAAGCTGAGTAGGTGCCACTGATAAAATATCTAGAGAACGAAGCAAGCACTTGCACGAAGCGGGGTGAACAAATGCCATCATGAAGAATGCTTGTATGTGTGAACAACATGCACTTCATATACAGCTAGTGTAAACACGTTTTAATATTAGTTTTTTTGCGTTTACGACTTTTATTACATGGTGTTTTTCTTTTGTTTTCTTCTTTTCCTCCCTGTAGTTTAGCCACAACATAACCAGCTATCCCTCTAGCAGTCTCCTGCAATCTGTTTACAGCAGCCTTTTTAAACCTTTACCAGCAAGCACACCACTGCTGATGTTAATGCCCGCACCGAGAGCCTTAAGTCCCAAATACAAACCAATACCCTTCAGGAAGGGAAAGGTAATGCGTCCTAGAGAACTCAACACGGACCTGAAACCATGCCCACATTGATTTGTCCTTTATAAACGGGGATGCCCCCTCCCGCCTGATTTATGTAATATTCAGTGTGTGGGCACCTCTTCATGATGACAAGTGAGAAGGTTGATGATAGCGTAAGCCTATTTATACATAATCGCTTCAACGTCTTACGTGACGGAAATGTAACACGCAAATAACTCTTCGTAGCTAGAAAATTCGATGGGTCTCCCAGAATCGTCCCGTAGATCTACCTCTACATATTTAATCGATAACGTTTGTAATGGAAAGTAATGTAGTCTTCGAAACTCGACATTCGTCACTTCACCAGTTTCACCTTGAACGAGCAATATTCTCAACAAGGGCACGTGTGAATCTCCCACCAACTAAGGTTGAATTATATTAGAATATATGTAAACAGATTTGATGGTCGGGTTGCTTTCTCTTTGACGAGGAATGTGGTATGAACGGACGACTCTTCCTTTCCTGGTAAGTTAAGAAACTGTTCGGGACAGAAGCCAAATCTCGCAGCTGGTTTAGGACTTAAATTGAACCTTAAGTAATAAGTGTCATTAACGTCATTATTCAAAGAATAAGTACTTGAACATTCATCATACGAAATATTAGGTAGGCTAACCCATTTTCATCTACACGTTTCATATGACTGTTTGGATCTTCATATTTGGCTCGAAATGTTTTGATTTCCTCATTAATTGTAGACATCAAATCGTGCATGCTTACTTTTTCTCACCATGTGTACAGGACAAAATGTGGTTCATGTCACTACGGTTTAACTAGCAATTTTGGATTTTTCTTCCGGTGTCAAATCCCTTTCCGCATCGGGCTTCCCCTCTCCTGGTTGTCTATAGTCCAACAATAACAAGCAGGCTTCATCTTTGTGACTACGTAAGACGATCCCGTTGTTTTGACTGAAAGAATTTGGAAATGAAAATCTGAGCCCATACAACCTCGTAACTGGACTCAAGCTCTAGCGCCGAAGATAAACTCGTTGTGTAATGCTGTAAAGTATGCAGGGAAAGTATGCTGTAAAGTAATGCAGGGAATATGTCCATGCTACTATTAGATGGTAGAGTAAGCCATATTTCGTCAGCCATCATGTGTTAACCAGATCCGTCACCAAACTTATAAAGATCAATGGCTAATTAAGCCACTTTACAAAGTACTCTATACGCCCCTTACGTTTCCTGGTTTTAAACATGCTTTCAACTTTGAAGGTTTGGGCTCCACCACTCCTAACCCAACATCACTGTCCTTAAATTCTTAAAATAACGTTCTGTTACGCACACTTTATTTCCTCATTCTCGGTGTTACACTGATTAATTCTAAACTGTCACATAACCTTTTACACGTTAGCAATGCGGAATTCTGAGCCTTTATCAGAAAAAATTTCTTACTTTTGGCATTTTACTGAAAATTCTTTAAGGCTGTAACAATACTAATTCCGTCCTACCTACACACGTTTTGTAAACACATCGATGACTGCCAACAACCAATTCACTCCATCGTAAACTGCACTAAATTCAAAACGCCGGCTAAATCAGCCAATAACACTTCAAAAGGACCACTAGTACGTATAATATTCCGCCGAAATGTACGTACCACAGGTTTAAAGAGGTTGTATGTTTCTTCACCGGACAAACATTCTTTTATTACATCTAAAGGAACTGAACGTCCCATCGCTTTCATGGCTCTAGCTAAATGAGATATTCAACCGAAGGACCCGCCCGAAGCCGTGTCACAGTACACTTTCTGTAGTATCTGATCTGAGTATCTGGAAGGCCCTCCCCATGCATCCGACATTTGACTCGCTTCGAGGAGTGGTCATTGTCCCAGTCTAGCAAGGGTGACTCATCATATAAATCGATCAAATCTAAATCAACTAATGAAACGGTTGTGGGTGTTTCCCGTCTTCGAAGTTGATCAGATCGACGTAGTTCCTTTTATAGGGAACTTTCTGCTTCGTTATACTCATGCCGGGTGCGATCTCATATCGGCTCGGAAACGCTTATTATCGGTAATTTGTCCTAGTACTAATTTGACGACGTCACTACCCGGCACAACCTCTCCATCACTATTATGTAATTGTCCGGTATTATCGAAATTTACTGTATCACTATTTAGAAAACGTGCAATTCTTCCTCTGCATTTTTTTGGTACATCGGCGAAATCTGCAACATAACCACCTCTATTTTCGGAAGACGCAGTACTACAGAATTGAGGCACAATGGTGTTTCAGTCAAAATAGTATCAAAAGTATCAGTTACGCCACTCAGCGAAGGTATGTTCGGGGACACAATGCCTGGATTGCGAAACCGCCCACGCTGAACTCATTAACATTGACAAAATAGCTTTTAACGGCTCGTCTAAATAATTCTTAGCTACATCTAAATATCTCTGTAAGGTCTGGGTGTATAGCATCGCATTTTGGTAATCGTCATATTTGTTGTTAGCTAACAGTTCTCTCACTGAAACGTCAAGTCTCGATAGTAGACGACTGAATAGTGCTTTAGTAGGTTTGACGGCTGGGAGATGGGAGCAACACCGCTGACGGGTACTAACTGCATTCTCGTGAACATCACTGTTCAGTGCCGAAAAGACCACCAAATGCGCTGATGATAGGTCCTCCAAACACTACCAACACGGGTTCAAGTAGAGCACCGAGGAATCCCCAGATTGGTTTTTAGATAAATGGCGATGCTTCTTTTTTTCGGGAACATGTTTTAGTTGATAACTCTGTCAATGATTTCTTGTATTTCTTCAACTGCTTTTTCTGAGAAGCTCTTAGTGGTACACGGCCTTTGAGAAGTTCAGGGAAGAGAGACAAATAATGTCTTGAGTTTTCGGTCACTGCAGTAGAGACTTCTTTAAGTGTGGTTTGACTTTCTTCGAATGTAACAATGCTAATACTGGTATGTAGTCCTGGACTGTTTGTGTTAGCTTAATAGGCATCTTTGGGCACAAACACTATTATAGGTTGCTTAAACATATTGGAACGAAAACATAAAAGCTCGGGAGTCGACGGATGTAAATCAATAAATAGAAAATCGTACGGTTTTTTTGTGTTTGCTTCCTTGTATACATTTAACATAAATTTCAGTCCAATAGATAATTGATTTCTAAAATATTTAATTTGATTTTGATCCCAACAGGATTAAAAAAAAATACTGAGTGTTTAAAGAGGCAGTCCTGAGCGTCTTCTGAAAAATGTTAGGCACTACACAAACTAATGAACTTCTTCTGTGATGAGTTCCTTTCACCGTGATACCATTCGATAACGTTTCAGGTATTGTATGGATGATGTCATCACAAATCAACATACAATCCTGAGGAACAGAGTCGTATATTTCTCGTATAAAACCTTCTGGAAAAGAAATGGGTACTGGACTATGGCTTTTAAGTTCATCAAATATAGTTTGGTATTCACTGTAACAATAAACTATTGATGTATTAGTCGGCTTAATGATTTCTTGAGAGCGCTGTATTAACTGAATGATGGCTGACGTCTTACCAGCAAATATAGGTCTAGAAAAAATATAATTACTGGGATGTAACAACCTCATATCCATACTGAACTCTCTTCTCCCACACACCTCATTTATATAGACAAATTTTGTAAGTATTTTTTTTAGTAAATTTTAGACAAATCGTGTTAGTATTTTTTTTAGTGTATATAGATGTGTGTTATAAACAAATAAAAATTAAACAGAATGGAAAGCTAATGACTCGAGTTGCGTTAAAAAATATGGATGCAAACTTATTTACGTTACCTTTTGGACTTACCCCTCAAATACGGGATGACATACATAAGTCCAAAAGACAACGTAAATAGGTCCGCATCGGTATTTTTTTTAAATAAAAATAAACAGTAAAAATATTTATAACAAGAACGAGATTTGTTAATTCTTATTACATCGGATTAGGTTGTAGACATTCATCAATCTTGCTTGAATGTAAGGATACAAATGTGCATGTCTGAATAACCACGGGGTCTTCTAAATCCAGGCTAATATTGGCATATTTTTCTAACCAACTAGGCAACATGTGTTCAAACGAGATAACGTCACAGTCTATTGTTTTCAGATTATTCACGGGGTTAATGTGCAGATTTGCCAAAAAGTTCCGTTTTGTTGTCTCGGTTGGTAACGGCACTATTTTCGGTTGATTTGTTGGAAATATTGTCATCAGTAGAGCCAACACTACGTCAGAATCCACATTCGTGTTAATATCCATGAAGTCTGTCATTGAGAGTTCCCAGACAGTAGCTTTCGATGTCATATGCTGTCATAAATGTTTCCACACCTTGATGAAAATGACTCCTACGCAGAGTTGTTCCCATTAACGTAACCCCGTATGTCTCACATTGCACATTATCATGAGCGATGTACGTCGGAGTTGTTTTCGTGGAGGTTGAGGAGTGGGAGAGACGACTGTAGGTGTATCGTCTTCCAAGATGTCGAGACAAGTAAGGCCTCCCGTGCACTGGGCAGCCAGGTCGCGGGTCGTCGTGGACAAAAAACACAGCGACCTGCCAAGCGGCCACGTCCGTTTTTCACTGATAATTATTGATCACATGGTCAAAAATGAAAACTGAGAAAGTATGGTCGCCTTGTGGTCGCCTGCACGCCGCTCGGGATCCCAGTAGCTGCCGTGACTGTCTGGTCGCCGCGTTCAAGTACATGTTGCTACATACACTGTAAGCATTCTCTCTGGCTGCAGCGTCCTGGCTGCGCGTCTTTGCCGCTGTGTGCGCGGGGGCCCCAATAGTCCGCAGGGTTGACTGTCCTCGCTTTTATTGTACGAATTTTGGTGACATCATCACGTGGTAATCACGGTTATAAGTGCCTTTAAGTGCCTTTAAAGTGCTTCGATATTTAATGTATTGGACAGAAATGATATTTTATACCATCTAAAGAAAGTGCGTACACTTTAGGACATGGGCTCAAGTCGGCATATTTGACACAACACACATGTTGTAAATATTTTTTTTACAAAATAATGAATGTCCTCTATAACATAAAATATGGATTCTTGATTAAAAATTGTAATCGTCGAATTTCCCTTGTAACAAATATAAGATCACAATCGAATGGTCCATTGTCAAATTTATCGTTATGTAGAATGTGTTCACAGAACCACACTGTTTGGCAATCTTTTTCGTTAAGTTCACGGTTTAATAAGTACTCAGGAATTTTAACTCTATAATGTACTTTAATTTGAAAATGAACCAATGCTATTTCTTTGATAGCGTACCACGATCCTACAAAAAAGCTGTTTGCACAAAAAACGACGTCGATATTTGAGTTAAACATTCTCGTTCTTGTTTATACCCTCTGACACCATCATTTTATAGGTCCAACTCACCCCTTTAATATTACTACGCATTACTATTACCACATTTGTGAACCAGTTTTAGCAAATGATATAAATTCGGATTACTTTTTGATAAATTGTAAACCAGCACCATGTTTAGTATATTTCAATCAGATTTAATTCTGACGTCATAGTAATATTTTTCGGCTAGTTTTAAAATGTAATGTCAATGAAGTAATCATTTTATCAGTTACTTTAGACATCATTATAGTAGCTTTAAGTTATTGTTAAAACAAAAGCAAAACAAAACATTTTATTTGGGGTTTAAGGACGAACAGTAATTAGTTTCCGAAGCACGCTTTACATATTGGATTGGTGTCAGAAATAGCATTGTAATAGGTTACAATATCACAGATCCCATCACCTAGACTTTTGAATTGTTCAACAGACAAATCAATTTGTTTACGATTCAGTTGTACGAAACTGATAATTTTCCCGTGCTGTGCTGTATTTGAATACTGAACACCTGTTTTCAAGCGGTGAATAATACACCTAATGGGAGCGATCATTCTTCTATTTGACTCTACCATACGTATAACTGAGAGGCAATCTGTCTCCAACCGCCAATTATCATAGACTAGGCCAATTTTCAGAAAAATGCTCTGCAAGAAGCATTTCGTATAACAATCTGGTAACAGGTGTTTTTAAGGTATTTCGACCCCCCTGAGTTCGAAAATGTCTGTTGCCAGCTCGAAAGATGGACCAGAAGTCCTTAATTCAAGATAGCGGCCAAAACTGTCGCGATGCTATCGTGCCTTTGGGTCGCCTACGTGCCTCAGTCCACTTGTAATTAGTGTAATTAGTGTTTGCCACTAGTAGTTTACTCTTTGTTGGCCAAGTATTGCTTGTAACTATGTTGACCAAGTATTGTTTAACCGCGCTCTGGTGATTGTCTTGTTGTTTTTTAATGTTGTCAGTTTTGGAAGTTGTTATGGCGTCTAGTAGTGAAAAACGTGTTAACCTTTTGCCAAGTGTTTATGTGCCCCAGGTCCCATTTGTGGGCCTCTAGAAACTGTTGTTTTGTCCTTGTGGATGCATCCAGACGTTGTAAAGGACTGGAGTGAGTACTATGATTTGTTATGGGTGATGCCTTGACATGAATAAAGGGTCACGTTGTTGGTGAGTAAACTCTGTTTGGCTGAGCATTTTGTCCCCCGCATACCGCAGTTGATCCAAGGACCGGGATTATTTGTAGGTAAAACTGAATATCGTCAGGGTGAGGTCAGTGGTCGCAACCCGCTCTGCACGTTTTTCTAACACTTTGGTAGCAGGCGTTGCTGCGGCGGTGGAACTTCTACTATGACGAAATCAAGCCTACGAGTTTTCACCAATACCCTTGTTAAAATTTCTCGTCTGCAGCCCCGACACCCCATACGTGAAGCCCTAGGACAGCATGGTTTTACGTACATACAAGGAACAAGCGTTATACAACGCAAGAGTTTTTCGCAATTGATTATTAGTGACCCCAAACTATATGGAAATATACTGACGGGTCTCGCCGCACCTAGGAAAGAACAGCAAGCCCAAGGAATTGCTAGGATAGGCAGTGAACCAGTTGTGGATTTTCCTCCCTACGTCCACCAACTTTGCAAGTTTAAGGGGGGGGGGAGGTCCAAACCCTCTGACACGGAAAATATTGGTTAAAAATGAAGCGAGACCACTGGACGTTATGGAAAGTGTGGGCAACAACCAGTGCCCAATCACGTCGTTTACATTTAACCCCCTAACGGTTCCCCCGTCAGAGAAGCTTGTTGTGTCTCCCGAGGAATTGAAAGATAGTGCACACTCTTTTCCTGAAGCCAACTACCTCTTGACGAGTCAAGGAGGGACGGAGCTAAACGATGACCGTTCTGATCCTCCTATAACTTCTGCTGTGGAAGACGCCAGTTCACCTGTTCAAAGTGAAAGTGTGTTGGGAAGCAGTTGTATCAGTGGTAATACTGATGTTGTGCAATGCCACACCCCAGCCACTGACAATTCAGAAACAACCGAGAATGCCTCAGAGAAAAAACCGTCGTGCAAAAACAAACCCAAGAACGCGAGTGATAAAGCAGCCCTCGACATCCTTAACCAGCTGAAAACATTGAAGGCCAAATCGGGGGTATTACCCCAACAACTATTGAAGATTATCCAAGGCCCCATACCAACAAAGAGACAAATGGGGCAGCTGAAAGACACTACGATAACTTACGGCTAGCATACTTAGCCAAAACTATATATCTCGACTGACTTGCAGTAAATGTGTAATGACTCGTACCAGGGATAAACTGACTTGATGTTTAGCCCTTTGACTAGATTAAGCGTTCTATTCGGCACTAGGGCGAAGGGGGGATGTGTCACGATGCTATCGTGCCTTTGGGTCGCCTACGTGCCTCAGTCCACTTGTAATTAGTGTAATTAGTGTTTGCCACTAGTAGTTTACTCTATGTTGGCCAAGTATTGTTTGTAACTATGTTGACCAAGTATTGTTTAACCGTGCTCTGGTGATTGTTTTGTTGTTTTTTAAATGTTGTCAGGGAAGTTGTTATGGCCTCTAGTAGTGAAAAATGTGTTAACCTTTTGCCAAGGGTTTATGTACCCCAGGTCCCATTTGTGGGCCTCTTAGAAACTCTTGTTTTGTCCTTATAGATGCATCCGGACGTTGTAAAGGACTGGAGTGAGTACTATGATTTGTTACGGGTGATGCCTTGACAGAAATAAAGGGGTCACGTTGTTGGTGAGTAAAACTCTGTTTTTGCTGAACATTTTGTCCCCCGCATACCGCAGTTGATCCACGGACCGGGATTATTTGTAGGTAAAACTGAAAATCGTCAGGGTGAGGTCAGTGGTCGCAACCCGCTCTGCACGTTTTTCTAACAAATACGGCGCCAAATTTTGAGCTATTTGGCCAATTATACAAGAACCGTTAGTGATACCCAAAATTGGTTGAGATAAAAGTTGTTTGCAATAATGCAAACTACAATGCCATTCCCATATATTTTTTTCATATCGCTTTTGGTTTTCGAGAAAAAAAATGGATTTTACGCCATTTTCGGCTAATTTAATGCTAACAGACATCTTAATTTGTCAATTTACAAATTTTAACTGCTGCTGCGTCGTTTCTAATTCAGGTGGATGGCTCCAATTAGACTCATTCGAAAGGTGGGAGTGTCTTCTTTGCAACAAGAGTCGTTGAAAGAGTCTACAACTGTTAGGAACCGAGCTACGCCTGTTTTACTAGGGGCTGGTATCACAGTCACCGTTGGATTTTTCGCTCATTTTCATCTTTCAACAGCTATTGTGACGTGTCTAATTTAGGTAGATGACCCCAATTAGATTCATTCGAAAGGTTAGAATTTTTTCTTTGCAACAAGGGTAGTTTCAAGGGTCTACGACTGTTAGGAACTGAGCTACGCCCGTTTTACTAGGGGCTGGTATCACAATAACCATTAAATTTTTCGCTCATTTTCAACTTTAAACTGCTCTTATGACAGTTACAATTTAGATGAATGACTCCACTTAGGTTTATTCGAAAGATGGGAATATCTTCTTTGAATCAAGGGCAATAAAAAGAGTCTACCACTATTACGGATTGAGCCACGCCCGTTTTACTAGGCTCTGGTATCATAGTTACCATTCAATTTTTCGCTCACTTTCAACTTTCACCTGCTCTTGTGGCGTTTATAATTTAGATGAATGACTCCATAAGGTTTATTCGAATGGTGGAAATGTCTTCTTTGAATCAAGAGTAATGAAGAAGACCTACCACTATTAGGGACTGAGGCACGCCCGTTTTACTAGGGGCTGGTATCCCAGTTACCGTTTAATTTTTTGCTCATTTCCAACTTAAACGCCACAAATGTAATAATTTAGATGAATGATTCCAATTAGGTTTATTCGAAGGATTGGAATGACTTCTTTGAATCATGGGTAATGAAAAGGACCTACCACTATTAAGGACCGAGCCACGCCCGTTTTACTATAGGGCTGGTATCAATTTTACTCTCATTTTGAACTTTAAGCTGCTCTTGTGGCGTTTATAAATTAGATGAATGACTCCAATCAGGTTTATTCGAATGGTGGGAATGTCGTCTTTTAATCAAGGGTAATGAAATGGATCTACCCCTATTAGGGACTAAGCCGCACCTGTTTCACTAGGGGCTGGCATCACAGTTACCATTCAATTATTCGCTCATTTTGAACTTTAAACTGCTCTTGTGGCGTTTATAATTTAGATGAATAACTCCAATTAGGTTTATTCGAATGGTGGGAATGTCGTCTTCTAATCAAGGGTAATTAAAAGGGTCTACCACTATTAGGGACCGAGTCATGCCCGTTTTACTAGGGGCTGGTATCACACTTACCGTTCATTTTTTGCTCATTTTCAACCTTTGAACGGTATTAAACACAGAAAGCCAAAGGCTCAAAAAGAGTTAAATAAATACAGATGCAAACCTATTTACGTTGCCTTTTGGACTTATATGTCAGATTGTCTGAGTGGGGAAATCGAACCCACGACCTTTAAAACTAAAGGCCGAGGTCCTACTGCTGAGTCATACTGACACGGCCAAATGGAAATTCTGCCTGTGGACGTCTCCTTTTGGCCGTGTCAGTTTAGCTCAGCCGTTGGACTTCGGCCTTTGGTTTCAAAGGTCGTGGGTTCGATTTCCCGCTCAGGCATTTTTGACATATAAGTCCAAAAGGCAACGTAAATTTAAACCTATTTTTGCAAACCTACTTACTTTGCCTTTAGGACTTATACGTCACTCTTCCTGAGCGGGGGAATCGAACCCACGACCTTTGAAACAAAAGGCCGAGGTCCTACCACTGAGCCATACTGACACGGCCAAACGGAAACGCTGCCTATAGACGTTTCCATTTGGCCTTGTCAGTATGGCTCAGCGGTTGGACTTCGGCCTTTGGTTTCAAAGGTCGTGGGTTCGATTCCACGGTCAGTCATTCGTGACATATAAATCCAAAAGGCAACGTAAAGGCAAACCTATTTATGCAAACCTATTTATGTTGCCTTTAGGACTAATACGTCACTCTGCCTGAGCGGGGGTGATCGAACCCACGATCTTTGAAACCAAAGGCCGAGGTCCTACCGCTGAGCCATACTGACACGGCGAAAAGGAAACGTCCATAGGCAGCGTTTCCTTTTTGCTGTGTCAGTACGGCTAAGCGGTGGGACTTCGTCCTTTGTTTTCAAAGATCGTGGGTTCGATCCCCCCGCTCAGGCAGAGTGATGTGTAAGTCCTAAAGGCAACGTAAATAGGTTTGCATCTGTCTTTATTTTAAACGGTAACTGTGATACCAGCCCCTAGTAAAACGGGCGTGGTTCGGTCCCTAATAGTGGCAGACCCTTTTCATTGGCCTTAATTCAAAGAAGAGAGTCCTACCTTTCGAATAAACGACAAAACAGCTATTGAAAATTTAAATTGTATTTACAAATTCAGACATCTATAAGCATTAAATTAGCAAAAATGGCCGAAAATACCCAACATGACCGTTTTTCTCAATAACCGTGATATATGGAAAAAGGTATGGAACTTGCATTGTAGATTACATTATTGTGAACAACTTATATCCAAACCGTTTTTTTGTGTAACACTAAAGGTACTTTCGTAATAGGCTAAAATGACTAAAACTAAGTAAACATTGACTGGCACCCTTCGGAATCTTAAAGTGCACATCCTTTTTAGTAGGTTCCAGAAAAGAACTGCCCACAAAATGAAAGGTATATTAATATTCACTTCGTATTTCCATGTATCTATTAAATGCATTTTTTAACTATAACATGCAAATTAACCCTATTTTTCCGGGAAAACGGAAGCAGATAGGGAGGATAACAACTTTTTTTCCAATTCAGCACGCTTTTTCCAGTCAGGAACAACCATAAAACTTTTTGTTGCAATTTGTGGTCGGCTAACCCCTTTTTTTAGCCTGTATTTACTCGCCTATAACAGAAGTAAACTCTGTCAACTACCCTTGTTGCAATGAAGACATTGTCACCTTTCGAATGAATCTAACTGGAGTCATTTATCTAAATTATACACGTCACAATAGCAGTTTAACGTTGAAAATGAGCGTAAAATCCAACGGTGACTGTGATACAAGCCACTAGTAAAACAGATTTAGCTTCGGTTTCTAACAGTTGTAGACCCTTTCAGCGACCATTGTTGCAAAGAAGACACTCCCACCTTTCGAATGAGTCTAATTGGAGACATCCACCTGAATTAGAAACTACACAGCAGCAGCAGTTAAAATTTGTAAATTGACAAATTGAGACGTCTGTTAGCATTAAATTAGCCCGAAAATGGCCTAAATCCATTTTTCTCGAAAACCATAAGAGATATGAAAAAAATGTATGGGAATGGCATTGTAGTTGACATTATTGGAAACAACTTTTATCACAACCATTTTTGGATATCACTAACGGTTCTTGCATAATCGGCCAAATGGCTCAAAATTTGGCGCCATTTTGGCCGCTATCTTGAATTATTGATTTCCGGTCCAATTTTCGAGCTGGCAACAGGCATTTTCGATCTCAGGGGGGTCGAAATACCTTAAAAAGATCTGATGCCAAATTGTTATACGAAATTCTGCTTGTATGCTTAAAAACGCCTTTTTTTTTCCAAAAGTGGCCTAGACTATCATGAAAATCCCAACTTCAGTCGGAGAGTAGGCTAATGCATTTGCCGCATGTGAACTCTTTTATCTGTTTTTCCCACTCGCTCATTGCCCGAATTTGGCCGTCCATTCAGAGACGATGCCGACAATACTAGCAATGGTTATAACAATACTTTCGTACATAAGTGCCATCCCACGCCGCTCCCTTTACACCCCAAGGCTGTAAACGAGAAAAGGTATGGACTTTGTATCATACTGCAGCCATTCATCAAATTTCATAGCTGGAAGGCATCTCGGTATCGGTGAATAATCACCCTATGGTAATTAACATGGGGATGAGCGGACTAGAAGAATTAGAAGACACTAGAAGGAAAAACTAGTAAACTAGTTAATTTTTGTCAGGTGGGTGATTGCCCTCTATTTTACCACATTTTAAGTTTTTTTGTCACATTATTATTTTTCCTTAAGTACCTGAAATGTGCCAAACTATGCTTCAGGATATTAGACACTGATGCTATGGCGTCGCGGTACAATGGTTTACAACCTTGACAATTGAATTGATGTGATGTTTGTGGCCTAATTTGGTGCGACGCACTAGCGTGTGTCTAGATCTGTGCACGAATCCTTTCCTTTAAAAGACCTCAAACTGAGGCCCGCTCCATTTCCACGTTTTATGTTCGTATATTTTATTTTGTTATTAAGACCTTTAAACGGCGTTCTTTACGTATCCTATTTCCCTATATTTATTTTACTTTTCCACAGGTACACGTCTATCTCTAACTCATCATTTCACACCAAAATGTTGTTAGTACCTCATTAAACTCCGTTCTACGAGATTAGTTTCGAGGAATTTATGGTTAGGTTTTTAGTAAGTCGTACTTTTCATAGAAACTATCGAAACTGTACAATTCCTCTCTCTTCCGTTATTTTCATTTATTAATATGCTTCAAGGCAAAACCTGGGTTTCCCCTCCCTATTCGACATTGTGCGATTATGTGCAGGTTACTTTTATTTTGCTCATTTCTCTCCGTTTCATTTGCTAGTTCTTCTTCATATCAACTTTAATTATTTATTCTATAGCTCAGTCACATGAAACAAGTTGCCGTAATGACTCAAATCGATGTTTACTGCCCACAATTAATTTTTTTTTTATTTGTTTGGTACTTTCATCCGTATTCCATTCTTAATTTCAAGAATTTTTATTTGTATATTTATAGTGTGTTTGAACCTTCCCATCGTTGTGTTTGTTCACAACGATTGTGATGGGGTTGTCTAGCTCCCTGTGTGGGGGTTGCATGCGCACCTTGCCCACAATGTAACCGATGTCCAATGTGTGGTGTACTTTCGCCTGTTAGTATTCTTTATTTCCACCATATTGTGTTTACGTCTTTAAGAAAACAGGTAACCCGTCAGTCAGTTTGGTCATTGGCCTGTTGTTATAAACATTATTCATCACTTATGAGACCGTTTCTTGATTTCACATCACACGAACCATTTAAGTTACTTAATTCACGATTGGCTATTTCTTATTATAAACTATAAACAATAGTTCACATTAACTCGAACCATCTATGTTAGCCTTATACGCTCGAGATGTTGATCGTCATCTTGAATGTCTTCCTTTCGACGGTGTGTGCGATCGGGTGTTGTTTGCTGTCCTACAGCATTTTCGCGAATGCACAGTGGAAAGTCGATGGTAATGAAAAGCGTGATTGCAGCACACAACCCGTTATCACCTCAATGACAACAACGAACGAATCTCGAAGGGATTATGCAACGGTACTCGGACATCAACCCGATGAAGAACCATCATGGGACGGGTACACCGAAACTCCACTTAGAGCCTATTCTGATTGGAGCCATGCAACGACACCACATGTACCGTTGCCGACACCCCCTGCTGTCCCGTCAACCTCTACCACCAAATCTACTTTCGAGTTCCCACCTTTTCCACCTCTTCCACCGGGTGTGATGAAGGTTGACACTGGCTACATAACACTATTCACACCAATCACAACCGCAAGAGTCGATGTGCGTTGTCCGACATCAATCGACATGACCCCGTCATTGATTGACCGTACGCGTTCCCAGTTGTAGTTAGGACTAAATCTTAAATTCTAAATTTTTATTTTTAAACCTAAATTGATTGGTTTTCTGAACATTTTGGGAATATTAGTTTTGGCACTTTGGCACTTTGTCTCCCCAAGGATTACCGAGTCCTTTCCTAAAAACTCTCACCCATCTTCCCGCTGGGCAACAGCAGTTGGACAGTATCTCGTTCACGAGGCAGTTTGGCCGACTCAAACCAGTTGGGGGATGGTGGGGGGGGGGGGGGGGCCCTGTCTGGGCACCATCGAATCACCACTCCCACAACAAAGGCACCAAACCTAAAAAACGGTGATGAATTTCATGAATATAAGCCGTGGAGTCAAACCAACGTCAAACTTTGCAGCCTAATAACCAACGGCCAAACCTGCAAGCAACCACAACAAGCCTGAAAGGTGAGATCATTTCTTTTGAAAGATTTAAGAAGGACTTGCAAAGTGTAGTGTCTGGCACTAACTTGTAAATTATAATTACCTTGTCTCATTGTGAACAACCAATCATGTACCTAATTGTTATGCATACCCATGATTCCTTGTGAACAGAGGTAATAAATTTGCCTGCAGCTTCCTGTGTACTACTCATTTAGTACTAAGACACAACAATGGCGACGATTGGGATTCAAACATAAGTCTAATAATGTAACTTGCAAGTATTATACCTTTGCTAATAAGGACGGAAGCCCGTGTTTGGTACGGGAACTGTCCTAGACTTAAACCATAAATTTAAGAGCTTAAAGTAATATTTACCTTTCCTGAAGAAGAGCGGCTGCAAGTTTAAGAATTGGCCCCTGGAGCAGTTGGGATTTTTCACAGTACCTCGTAGCGGCAAGATATCCGGATTCTTCCAGTAAACCGCAAGCTTTGGTGGTTTGGACTCTTTCCATGAAGAAATCAGGTCAGGAGTAGATAATCCAATTATCAGGACAGGCTGATTTTCGTTGGCACCAGCATGTGGTTAAGTGCAACACCGAGGTCAAGCCTGTCTGAGGGAATTAGCAGTGCTTAGGTTTAAGTTTTAAGGTTATTGAGTAGCCTGTGGTGTAACGTTAAAAAGCTTGTTTAATTAACGTTGTGAAAAAGTTCAAGCTTAAATGCTGTTTAACCAAACGGTCGACCTAGTGGTAACGTTAATGGGTGTTAAAAATCAATTTAGTGAAAGTTTAAATTTAAAACCTGATATTGGCGTGTAAGTTAGCTTAAGTCTTCAAGCTAAAGTCAAAAATATTGTGGATTACTTGAGAGCTTTTGCCTTTTCGCAAGTGCTGAGTAAAAGTAGTGCCTACTAATTTGAACATATTAAAAACCGGTAAAATGTTAGCCATCGAGTGGTAGTGGTATTTTTTCTATTAAGCATAGTAGCGCATGCTGAACGAATTTGTATCACTGGGCTTAGTTGACCAGTTAAAGTGTGATATATGCAGTGTTTTAAAGCTTGTATACTGTGCCTATCAAATAAGGGGGTTGCAACGCAAATTTTAATGCTGGCCATAACTACAGCATGAGAGTGTTTCGGTATGTGTGAGTACTAGGCGTTGCCGCTGGTAGTGGATCCGGTTTGGTTGAAACTAATATGGTACAAAGTAGGAAATTTCTTAATTATTACTGGCGACGATAATTAAGTGTGCCGGTCACGCATAGGTTCAGTAAAACAAAGTGTCCTATGCTAAGTGAAGCAGTATCTTGAAAGAGAGCAAGCAAGAGCTGTAAATGGTGTCAAAATAAAAAATCTTTAAATTTAAAAGGCTTAGTTTTAGCTTAAGTGGGGAGAGACCGTTTGAATGTCAATTCGGTAACCTAGTTTAACTTAGCTAGTGTAAATAGTCCTTTTTCTTGTTGCTGAGTGCAACAAAGGCCTATTCAGTTGGAATTTAAAATTTGAGTGAAGCGTTTCTTATGCACTTGACTTTTCTTAAAGTTTAAGTATAGCTACGCTGGCTGTCGTTGTTCCAACAATTGTGATAACAACTCCAGCCATGCTACCTGGAATTCAAGGTCGAAAGTTAGAGGAATTCGATTCAGGTATTGAGACCTGGCCCGTTTATTTTGAACGAGTACAGTTGTATTTCTCTGCTTTTGACGTTTCTGACGACAAAAAGGTAGCGTTGCTGTTAACCAACATAGGTGCTAAAACATACGGATTGTTGCGTAATCTGTGTGCACCTGATGCTCTAGCAACTAAGACACTAGTTCAAATTAACACTCTATTAATAGAGTATAGAGTAGAGTATAGAGTATAGAGTATAGTACTTGTGTTCCAAACCAAACTATCTTTGTGAACGATTTCAGTTACAAAGGAGGGAGCAGAGTGCAAACGAGTCAATTGCAGACTATATTATAGAGTTGAAAAGGCTAATTCTTTACTGTAATCATGGTGCTGCTGATGGGAGAAAACTGGACACAATGCTAAGGATAGATTTATGGCAGGGTTAAGAAACTCTGATACATTGAAGTATTTGTTGGCGTTTGACCCGGCTACTGTCACCTTTGAGTCGGCTTGCAGTTTTGCCCTTTCTCAGGAACTGGCAGAGAGAAATATCAGTCATTTTAAGGGGTCAGTTGCTCATTCAGTGCAGTTTAAACGTCCTAATAACAGTAAAAGAAAGAAGTCTAACAATGACTATAACTGCTATTGTTGTGGCGGATTTTCCCACTGAAAGCTGTCTGCAGGTATCGAAAGCATAAGTGTTCGGCCTGCGGGAAAGTTGGGCACCAAAGTCGTCGTGTGCCGGTCTAGAAGTCCAATGCCATTTCAAAAAAGCTTGTTTGGAGGTACATACGACAGTTTTCAATCGATTCTGTCTGTAAAATGACTTCAGTATACAAATCTGGATAATGCCACTTTGACATCCTTCAGCATTTTGTTAAAATCCAAGATGGCGGCCGTAAATGTAGCTTATTTTCATGTGTTTTGACTGTACAGCCGAATATATGCATTTTTCGAAAGGAAGATGTGTTAGGAAGTTGTAGAACATCGTATTTGGTACCTTTTATGTCCCATAATTGAATGTCGTAAAACTATAAATAACGGAGCTTTGACGCGGGAAATTAGTCAAAATTCCAAGATGGCGGCCTAACTTAGATTTTCGAATTCATAGTGCTGTTGTCGGCTCTCTAATACCCCGAAATGGACAGGCTCAAGTTTTTTCTGAAAGGTGGGTATCTATTCTTTCCATCAATCTAGTTTAAGTTTGGTAGGGACCGTCCTACGCTCATTTAAAAATGAAGAGCTAATGACATAACGGCGAAAGTCTATGTTGATTTTTAATTCAAAGTGCTGTTGTGAGCCCTCCGATACCCCGAAATGGGCATACTTGGGCTGTTCTGAAAGGTGGAGACCTATTCTATCCATCAATCCTAACCTAAATTGTTTAACTTAGAAACAAATACAAATGTTAGCATTGCAATGGCACTAGCCACTACTTTAACCAATCACAGCTACACCTTAAAATAGGCGTACATCATGCAGTCCCTATCTAAATGGAAAAATTTCGGTTAGGATTGATGAAAAGAATTGATCTCCATCTTTTAGAAAAGCATGCACATTTTGGGGTATTAGAGGGCTCACAACAGCACTTTGAATTACAAAATCAACATACGCTTTCGCCGCTGCACCATTAGCTCTTCATTTTTAAATGGGCATAGGACGGTCCCTATCGAACCTAAACAATTTCGGCTTGGATTGATGGAAAAAATAGATCCCCACCTTTCAGAAAATCCTAAGCAAGTCCATTTTGGGGTATTACAGGGCTTACAATAGCACTTCGAAAATCTACGTTTTAGGCCGCCATCTTAGATTTTGCTGGGGTCAAAGCTCTGTTATTTATAGTTTTACGACGTTCAAACATACGACATAAAAGGTACCAGACACGCTGTCCTACAACTTCCTAACATATCTTCCTTTCAAAAAAATTCATATATTCGGCTGTACAGTCTAAAAACATGAAAATAAGCTACATTTGTGCCGCCATCTTGGATTTTATCAAAATGCTCAAGGATGCCAAGGTAGCATCATCCAGATTTGGATTCAGCATACAATTTACATATAGAATTGATTGAAAACCATTGTATATACCTATGAACAAGGTTTACCACAAATATGGCAGTTTGGCACTGAACTATAGCAAACCAGCAGTGATACCCACTTCCCATAAACCAAAAATGGTAAAGACAGCTGGTAAGAAAAATCATAAATATTCTGGTAGGAAAGCACATAATGTAGAAGAATAATCGAATTATGATTCGGACAGCACTGAGTGTAGTTCAGTTGAGGAGAGCCATAAATCTGAGGAGATTAACTCTGTTTCCACAAACCGAGCTAGCAAAATGTGGACAATTCGTGTTAACTTAAATGGTATGAACTTTCACTACAGGTTGATTCGGGTGCGGATTCAACTCACATTCCAGTCAGTTGGTACGGTAAATATATAGGTGGCGTCAAGTTACATCCCGCTAGAATTACGTTAAGATCTGGTGGTGGTTCCATTTATAAGCCTTTGGGAATTGTGAAGCTCAACGTGACCCGTAATGACAAAACTGATGTATTGTCTGCTATTGTAAACCCTGATAGTTTTCCACCATTGTTTGGTGAAACTGGATGCGTAGTTTGGAGTTTGACCTGAATCAATTTTATCCTTAGCCGGTTCATGAGATAGAAATATTAACAGAAGATGTTTATTTTGTCTCGGACAAGGAGGTGTTTAAGAGATTTTCTAAGCTTTTCTTGCCAGGTTTAGGAAAGCTCAAGGATTTTACGGCTAAACTAAAGTTGAAAACCGATGCAGTTCCGAAATACTGCAAAGCTTGGCCAGTACCCTTGGCTGTAAGGGGGAAGTTCGAAGCAGAAATTGACAGACTTGTGCAGGAGGGTGTTCTGAAGCCTGTTGATGCAGTACCTGGGCGACTCCTGTGGTTTGGGTTTTTAAACCTAACGGAGACTTCCGGATCGTGGGAGATAACTCGGGTAATGTAAATCCGCAGATGGACATAGAGTACGACCCTGTCCCAAGAGCTGAAGATTTATTTTCGAAACTAGCTGGATGTGATACATTTTCAATGTGATACAATTTAGTTCGGTCGCTGAAACGCAGTTTAAAAAAGCGAGCCTATCTGAAGGTTTAACTTTAGAAAAAGTACTGACTAATTTCCTCATGTTGGCTAGGAATATTCCGCATTGCCCTACAGGTGTATCACCGTGAAAAGCTTT
This sequence comes from Lithobius niger, assembly GCA_023313725.1. NCBI lineage: Eukaryota > Metazoa > Arthropoda > Chilopoda > Lithobiomorpha > Lithobiidae > Lithobius > Lithobius niger. Next base: position 80,672 of record JAHWFP010057974.1, read on the forward strand.
TCTAAAAAGAAATATTCGCACTAGATTAACTCTAATGTTACCCAGTGTTGCCGCTAAGACTGCTGAGAGACAAGAGCGCCAATTAAACCAACAGCTAATACGAGCGAGAACACTTACCAAGTCGACGACAAAGTCTTTTGTGAAAATTCGAAGCCGAATGCGAAGCCAAATTGGCTGCCTGGCCGCGTTCAAAAACGTCTTAGTCCATATAAATATATAATTGGGCTAAAAGCAGGAATTCTTGTCAGGTAATCCGGTTCCCAGTTGCGCAAACGCATAGCTGAAGATCCAGTGATTGACAATTCGTTATCCAATCAAAATTGCGATATGCAAATTTGGAGAGAAAATCCAGTCTTCTGTGTGCCTAAGAAAGTGGTTAAGGCCTCCAAGGACGTTCCAGTGAAGTCAGGCCAACCGGGCCGTCGTAGGAGTTTTGTAATTCCACAAATGATTCCATTGGAAAGCCTAAATAAAACTCCGCAAAAGGTTTCACCAAGCAAGAATCTGTCACCTGACAAATGTAACAGTGATTTTCCACCTTTGTTGATGCTGCCACGTGCCTCTCCGGAAAAATTATCTGCAAATGCTGCGATTCCCGTGTTGGTACTGACGTCATCGTCGTTGCCTGCAGAATCCCAGCCTTCGCTGCAGCCTTTGCTGAAGTGACGTTGCCTTCGCCGAGTGTCGATGTTACACGGCCGTCGTTGGACAATGTTGACAGGCCTTTGTTGATTTTGCCGGATTCCATTCCGGTTTCAGGGACTCCTGCACTGTGTCGTTCAAAGCGCAGAGGGAAACGGCCTGTGAAGTTGGATCTTTGAGATCTTTGGTTTTGGGGGAAATAGTTTAGCAGCCGAAACTATTTTTTTTCTCTTTAGTTGCATGTTTTTAGTTTTTTTGTGTGTTGTTCTGATGTTTTGTGCACGATGTTTTTTTTTTTTTTTTGCATTGTGTGAATTGTTTTTTGCATTGTGGGGTTGTTTGGCATTGGTTGTTTTGTTAAATATCCTTTTGGCCCTTCATTCGAAAAAATTGTATGGGGGGGGGGGAATAGTAGACACTACTTTAGGGATATAACATTACTAAATTTGGGGTACATAGGCAGTTACTATGACCAATTTAGTAATTAATTATAGTTGTTATTTGAATGCTATAGATATATATTCCAGTGACATTACCATTAGTAGAGGAGATCGTAGTGTCTAGCACTAGCCGGCACTAACTAGTAAATTATAATTACCTTGGTCTTGTGACCAGTCTCATTGTGATCAACCAATCATGTACCTTATTGTTGTGCATACCCATGATTCCTACAGAGGTAATAAATATGCCTGCAGCTTCCTGGTTAAGCTGCAGCTATCTAACCCTACAAAGTTAGTAGTTGTGTGCTACATATTTAGTACCAAGACACTATACAAAGGACTGATCATAAACTGCCCGTTTCCTTCGTTCATCTTGTTCCAACCTTTAAAATCTGTCATTTTACGATTTTCAATCAAGCAAACCCGAACGAATTATCTTTGTGCGCTAAAATTCAACAATGTTAACGCAAAAGCAAATTTAGTCAGCTAATACGAACAATTGCGAGCATTTTCGAGGTGAATTTATAAGCTCTGTAAACATCAGGCAAGCCCTACGAACGATTGCTAGATACTATCATGAGTCCATGAAAAGTTCCGTAGGAACGATGAGTAACACACTTCTATTAGGGTGGTGTCCTAGCGTTTGACCGATGACAGAGACTCGCCTCGACCACCATTGGAACTAAACAGTGAAAACCTTCAATTTCAAAAACTAGATGGCGCCAGTAATTTGTGCCTTTTAAAACTTCAGTATCATTTACAGCTTGTTTGTGGGCTCTCAATGTTATTCATAAATTCTTATTTAAAGTATTCTTTGGAATTCTCAGACGAATAAAATTTATTAAGCTATATTCTAAACTATTTTCGGAATTATTTTTAACCAATCACGAAGCAGTTTGGTTAAAACGAACGCCATGACATGTGTTATGTAATGTGCCACTAGTGCTTCAACTAAAAAAGTGAAATCTTCCAAGTCAACTGCCAGAAAGCGACAGACGAGGAAATTCAACTTTATAAACAACAAGAAAGTAGTTTGATAATATGGCAAAGAATGTTTGCTCACTTAGTGCAATTATTTTGTTGGTGGTCCGTGTTCATACTGGAGATAATCCCCTAAACAGTAAAAAGTGTGGTAAGGCATATCTACGATTATCTGTTGCACATTTTAAGTCGAAAGACAGGAAGCTGATTATTTCTAAAGAGTGACACGTCGTATTATGATTTGTGAGATTTTCTGCTGCATTTTCTACATTCTACGACAAAACAGTGAGAAAGTGTTTAAATGTGGAAACCGTAGTAAAGCCTTTTAACTGAAGCTCATGTTTAGTTGCGTTTGGGGGCGAGAAGTGTCTTAATGTTTTTGTGACGAGAAGCCTATTAAAAACATAGTATGGGGTACTGCAATTTCTGGTGAATGAGGCTTGTTGCAACGTAAATGAATTTTTTCTACCGATCGTTCCTTAAATCAAGTTTGTAGTACACAATTATCTTATTTAACGTGAATATCAGACGATGTATACTCGTATACAAAACGGTGTGAAAACGTGGAAATGCAACCATAGTGGTGCCGCTTTTCATACATAATTAAAAGAAATAGACAACTTTTAAATGCCAGATATTTTTATTAGTATCCGTTTTCGAAGTAAGAAATATTACAATGCATAGTCAACGTTTTTTAATGAGACACTTAATTGAAAATTTAAAAAAGCTACAATTTCGTTGTAAAATTGTGTAGCAATGTAGTCGAATGGATAATGGTGTAAACCCTTTGAAGTTTGAATTGTATGCTGCAGCATTTTTATTGAGAAGCCCTTTATTATCTACGGTCGAATTCTACTCTAGCTGATTTTGTAAGGTGTGTGCTACTTCAAATACTAAGCTTCAGCAGGTGCCCTTTTCGGCAAAACAATGAATGACATTAAAAAAAATTTATAAATTTATAAATTTATAAAAAAAAATCCTGTAACTTTAAATTCTTATTCGTCGCTTATACATGACACTGTGCAAGAGT
>JAHWFP010057975.1:0-27147 GCA_023313725.1 Lithobius niger
TTTCGTTTTATGAGCAGCAAACTATATGGCCATGTCAGTATGGCTGAGCGGTTAGGACTCCGGCCTTTGATTTCAAAGGTCGTGGGTTCGATTCCCCGCTCAGGCAGTACGACATTTAAGTCCAAAAGGCAACGTAAATAGGTTTGCATCCGTATTTATTTAACACTTATCGAGACCAATTGTCTTTCTGTCCCGTTTATATCCATTTTTGAAAGGGATATGCATCTCTGTTTGTGAGCTCTCCAGGATATGGGGATCCCGGACAATAATCCCACATACCCAGACCTAGATTTCCAATCGTCAGCGCTGGAAGCCCATGAGCTGTCTGTGTGAAAACTGAGTACAGGCACTTTCGTTGTTAGCTCACAGAGTTGTCTTGAGTTGTCGATGCCTACCAGCGAACCCGTTGTAGACTTCTCCAGTGGTCTTGCCCAGGGTTGGCATTATACTGCGCTAGGGCTATTACAGAGTACAAAATATCTGGGCGTGTTCGCGATGCGACAAACGCCAGTGCCCCGGTCAGTGATCTGTATGCAGTTGCATCTTCTGGATGTGAACCCTAGATCTTTCGAGCAGTTAACAGCACTCCTCACCTGAATTGGTGTCAGATTATTCATCTTGTAAGTTTGATACCAGTCTTTGGATGTATCTTCTTTGGTAAAATGTCCAGTAATTGTTGATTCTTTCAAATTCGACGCCTAGAAATCTTCTGAGTTCTCCTAGGTTCTTGACATCATATATTCCAGATAAGATGTTGTTTTTTTTTTCATTCTTGGTGCGGTGGTCCTTGGCAAACATTGCAAGATCATCGACATATACTACAATAACGGCTTTGTTCTTATAGGTGTATATGCAATTTGTTGCTTGTATTTTATTGAATTCTAGGTCCTCGGATACTTTATCCAACTCTTCGAACCATTGTCTCCCAGATTGATGTAAACCGTACAATGCCTTATGGAGTCTCCAGATTACATTACTGTCTTGTCGGTATCCAGGAGCTGGTCGCAAGTATACTTCTTCCTGAAGTTTGCCATACAAGTACGTGTATTTTACTTCCAGGTGACATGTTACCCATCCGTAGCAAATGACTAACAACACAAAGAAGTATCGCATCATGGTGAAGGCGATGACAATGAATAAGTCTCAAAGTAGTCATGTCCCTTTCTTTGTTTGTTGCCTTGGGTGACAAGTCTTGTTCGAATCCTGACAGGTTTACCTGTTGACTCTTGTATACGCATCGTGAGCCTATGGTCTTTGTCTCGGGGCTCCTTTTCACGGATGTACAAACTTGGCGTTGTTGTAGGATAGGCATTTCCTCATCCATCGCTTTCCTCCATTCGTCAGATTGTTGTAAACTGATCGCTTCATCAAAGTTAGACGGGATGGAGTTACCCGCACATAGAGCTTCCCTGTTCGGTAAATCCCCGAATGGATCCTCATTGTCATCTTAGTTCATCCATCGTTCTTTTACAGGGCATTTTTCCTGGGATTCTCCACGTTATTCTGTTCCATGATTTGGCCTCTGATACAGTGGGCTGTTTAGCCATGCCTCTTGGTAAATTTCCTGCTCTTGATTGTCCTCCATCTCCGGTGGCGGTAAGTCTCTTCGGACGGGATCACCTATAGTTTTCTGGAGGTTCCACACGCTGAAGTTAAAGGCTGATAGGCTAAAAGACAATTGGTATTGAATGCAATAATGACCAACATCTTTGATAAAGCGTTGGCGTGGTCCACCATTGTATCGGAAATAAATGTTTGCTCTACCTTTTTCTTGCCCTCTCTTCCAGATAATCACTTCACGCTGCCATCCATCGGTATATTCAGGTGGGTGGCGAGCACTTTAGATATCATTTGGATCCGGTGTGTCCGTGGAAGGTGTTGCATGTTCTAATGTGCCCTTGGTGTGGGAATTGGAATATATCATGATGGGTAACCCACACTCTTCTGTGTCATTAGAGTCTCTGTAACGTCATATGGTGCGTCTGCACCTTCTTCTCTATTTATGTCTTGCATTTCTTCTACTAATAATTCTATGTAGGCATCTTTCTTCCTCGTAAACTTTTGTCGTGGAGTTGCCATACGTCTGGGTTTCAAATTATATCTTGGAGCTGGAACGGTTATTTCTTCATCATTGGTCTTGAAGTCTTCGTGCTTTTGTGTTCCAGCGTTTCGCAGGGCTTCACTTCGTCACGTTTATCGTTGAAACGAACGCTCTGTGTGTTACTGTCGGTTGTTCTTCCATCTTCTGGCCACCACACTCAGTATCCTTTCATGTCGAAAGCATAGCCGACCAAAACACCTAGTTTTAATCTGGGTTGTAGCTTACTACGGTTCCTACGGCCATCATGTACAAAGCACAGACATCCTATCCTTCTCAGATGTCCCACACTTGGCTGTCGATTGAAATATATGGCGTTCGGGATTTCATCACTTATGCCAGCATGGGTAACTCGGTTCTTGACGTACACAGCAGCGTACAGCATCTCAGACCACCATTCTGCCGAGAGGTGTGCAGAGATCAACATTGTTTGTATCGTGTCCAAGATTGTTTGATTGAGGCGTTCGGCCACTCCATTCATTTGAGGGCTATAGACATTCGTACGTTCGGCCTTGATGCCGAGCCGAGTCAGTTCCTCTTGGAAATAGTGAGCACAGTACTCCATCCCATTGTCTGTTCTAAGTCGTCGAATTCTTCTTCTGATTTCACGTTCAGCGGCCTATAAGTCGAATTTATCGAACGCTTCACCTTTCGTTTTCATTGCTCCCTCATACGATAGCCATACACGCTGATGGTTTTCTCAGTGCTAATCTTTGTAGTTCAAATTTCACCTCAGTTCCCCACGAATAATTTTCCAGGAGAAGTTGAGCATCCGTAAACAGCTTTGCAACTGCATAGTCAATTCGTCGTTCTTCATTGGTTCCACCGGGATAAATTTCAGATCATAATGCAGCACAATCAGGTAAAACGTGAATGGTACCCTCTGACTGTGCCTAAAGATAGTAAGGACATGTGCAGTAAAACACATTTAATTTTTGGCCAATTAAAAATTCGTAAGGTCATCTATATTAATAACAACATAAACAGCCTCAGGTTAACAACCAACCCAAAAAAATACACTTCCATACGAAAACCCCTCAATGAAATCATCACAAAAGGTACAAACAAATTCGAGAGCCGAAGTTACCTTGTAAATCAACAAGCGCCATCTCGGAATGTGACGTCATTGATCCATCCAAACAACAACAAACCATGATTTTCTTACACCAAATTCACTGGGAGCATTAAAGAAGGTTTTTACGTCTCACTTCGGTAAGCTGTCTTAAACGTTCAGATCCCTTGGAGGTAACTCTACGCATCCACCAAGAGTTTTAAAAGGAATTCTTAAAGGTGAGATTCAGAGGGTTGTAAGACATTGTTCTCGCCAGGATGACTTATAAATTGAATTTGATAGGATTAGAGGGAAGTATTTCAGGAACGTTTATCCAGTTAAACTAGTTCAAAATCAATTTTGCTTGTGCAGCATCCCCAAGACCTTCTCAAGCTCCTCACTCCTCCTCTCCCCCAGTTGCATCAACTTCATCAATATGGGGATTGGACCTGGGTCCCGTTTTTTCCCGGTGTCTTCCCTGTGATCAAACGTGTCCTAGACAAGGTTGATATTAGGTTAGTTGCCTTCTTTAAACATTGCCCAGGCTATCAGAACATCGAAAAAATCTAAGGGTTCTTTGATTAACAGGGGTCTACTCATTAATGACGATGCTGTTGTACCCACTTGTACCACTTTTGCGCAATCAATCTATAATCCAGCAATGGACGATATCAGAGGGGTTGTGTATGCCGTCAGCTCTTCTACTTTTATTTTGGACATACATTATTTTGCACAGTGTCGGAGGCCCCTTGGGGTCCGTAAATGGGACCATGGAAGGGCACTTGCCAATAACAGTCAGAGTTATGTAGTGGTGAAACATTCCACATCAATGGAGCACAAGGTCGACATTAGCAACACCCAAATCGTGTTTTTAGAACAAACCGAAAAAATTCGTTTGGCGTATACAATTACAGCAAATAAACAATGCGCTATGAATGTTATAAAAAAACTTTCCCGAAATGGAAAAGTGGAGCAAGTTGTTTAGTTCTCGCCCAGTGAATTTGGTGTAAGAAAATCATGGTTTGTTATTGTTAGGATGGCTCAATGACGTCACATTCCAAGATGGTGCTTGTTGATTGACGGGGGAGCTTTGGCTCTCGAATTTGTACCTTTTGCGACGATTTTATTGTAAAGGTTTCTTCGTATGGAGGTGTATTTTTAAGGTTGGTTGTTAACCTGAGGCTGTTTATGTTGTTGTTGTTGTAGGTGACCAAGATCTGAATAATTTTTAATTGACCGAAAATTAAATGTTTTTACTGCCCATCTACTTAGGGGCCGGCCATTCAAAAACCACGTGGCCGGTCAGGAGGTGGGGGATAGGTCGGCTTTCGGCCACAAGTAACCACAATGGGGGAGGGGGGTTTCGAAATTAGCTACGTGGCTATTTCATTGAAGGGAAAACCATTATCTCCAATGGATTGGAGCACTTACCGTACAAGACAAGAGTCTGTGTATACCATCGCACTCAGCCTTACATTGTTCTTATATGTCGCTAGTGTGTCACCCGACAAGATTAACGATAACATCCAAGTAAAATATATATATAAGCATGGCGACCACTATAGTTCGTTCCACATTATGTTTTCAGAAAATTGACTGGATGACGACTCGTTTCCCTGCACTTAAAGTGTAAAAACATGTGGATGTCACACTTGTAGATTGTTCACAGTTACTGTTAGAGTCTCCGAATGGGATGTTTACGGTTTTTTTTTGCACTCGTAGTGGAAGAGAACGTGGCGTCATACAGTCAGTTGTCTGAAAACATAATGTGGAACAAAGTATAGACACGTTGTGCCTTTACAGCAAAAGTAGTTTGGATGTTTTCAGCCATCTGAGGATAAATAAAAAGGCTGAAAAGGCTGAAACTTGTTTGATCGGGAGACTTTGGTCGCCTGACAACATAAAAGTCACTGTTAGTGACACAGCTTAATGTTTTCTCGTTGAAAAAACGACGTGAATAATGTTGATATTTGCCTAATTACTGGCTACTGGTAACGCCATTTTTTGTATCACGAAAATAAATTCTTCCATGTGGTAAATAAAGCTGGTTCTTAGCTTATTTTACAGGTACTGCTCTGGGGATGTGCCTTTTTCATAAGGCGTCTTCTAATTGGTCAAGTGGTTCAGGGCCTAGGGAACTAGGGGAACTAAGACGTCAGACATTAAATGAAATAATTGAAATTGCGCAGAAAGCAATTTTTTCATATATTTCATTTAACCTTAGAACTATTACTCGGTGGGATTAGCTTGGCGAAATGGCTTGGCGTTTGATATCACGACTTCACACGGCTGAAAAAGCTTGGTGGGAATCCTTAATACGTTTTGTTTTGAGGCAGATTGTTCGTACATCGACCTTAACGTCTGGACCCCAGTAAATCGAATTACATACCCCACACAGTGGTGGAAGATTCTGCGGCTTGTCGAGTAGAAAATTTCCAACAATGTAAGAATGCGTTTCCTTGACTACAATCATTTAAATAGTGTGCGGCTGACGTCGAATGCTTCACTGGGACAATTCAATGCAGTGATGGCCTACGTAATAATGACCGTATTACATTACAATTTTCTACTGTCCATCTCAGTTACAAATCCCGGATGAAGCGTAGTCTAGCGGCCGTTGCAGATTGCCAAACATTTTGGTGAAAATATTTCGCACAATGAATCAAACGGCTGCGTTTATTAAAAGCGAAAGTGGAATATGGGGGTACTTATCGTTGGGTTTCTCATATCGGACACTATCATAACAAATTTTATATGAAGTAATACTGCATTTGTCAAAAACACGTTCAGATGGTATTTTTTTAAGTGTGGGGTGGGGGGGGGGGGCGGGAGGCTATGAGCCACGTCGTTTTTTGGGTGGGTCCAAGATTGGCCACAGATGACCACACAGGCGGGAGAGGGACGGGAGTTAAAATGGCTTAAAAAACGGCCACGTGATTTTTGAATGCCCCCTTGCGATCTTTTGGACCATTCATGCAACAGCACAGTCAGTTCATTCTTGCGTCAAAATCTTGTTACAGAGATTAACAACATTCGTGGTTTCCTTACTGCCTCCTCCCCATTCAATCTGCTTCCCCCTCCCCTCATGACTGCCGATTTGTCATTTTTCATGAACACTCATCCTTTCAAGTTTTTCAACATGCTTCGCCATGACACACCTCTCCATCCTTTTTTTTTTTTCCAGCAAAAAATACCTCTACTTCCTTCCAATGTTCCTCGGATAAAAAACATTTTAAATCTTCAGAAAGTATCATTTCATTTGTGTTGGGTGCCATGTGGAGACTGCAGCGCCGTTTACATTGGCAAGATGAAAATAGGGAGTAAAGAATCGGGTGAAACCTCACTTGGCAGTCACGAGGAATAAAACAGAAGAAAACTGCGTGGCAGTCCACCACACGAGCATCAACATAAGATCGACTTGAAAACCGCAGCCACCTTGGTGTCGAATTCATAAAAATTGACAAGCGCCTACGAGGACTGGAATCCCTGGCGATTCAAGCGCACATCGAGACGGAAAAGCCACCGATGAAGAACATACCGGCTCCCTCGAATCCATCGATTAAATATATCCCGCGAGACTACCTAAAAAATCATCTGCTTGACAAGTGGGACAAGGCTGACTGATACAGTAGGCTACGGGCCAGTCCGAATTCGTATTGCAGAGTGAGTAACGCTGTAAACCGAAGGAAGAAAAAACAGCACAACGCCTGTTGAAACAGTCAAAGTGTATTCCAAGCCTTTCAAGGGCTGTCGAAAATGTGCAAACACTGAGTGTTCGTATTTTTTTGTGGGAATCAGCGTTTTAAACGGACCTTTTCAAAGTTTTATGTAAGCCTTAGAAAACGTAATGCTATAAAGCAGGGATTCCCAAACTTTTCAGCCTGAGGGCCGTATCGCAGAACTGTTTTCGTTTGGCGGGCCTGGTTTGCCGCATAGTCTAGTCCGAGTGGGATGTGTGGGCTTCAGAGCATGCTCTGACAACCGAGAGGGCAAGGGTAACTTTTAGTAAGCGGGCACAGGGAGTTTTAGTAAATATTTGTTTTCTGGGAATATTTTATTTTTATTTTTATCTCTGTTTTTGCTCTTTCCTGGCTCTTCTTTAGCCTTTTTGCCATTTTCAGGACTTTTTTTTTACCCTTTTTAGACATCATGTATCAATTCAACTCTCGAGGACGTAAACCATAATGGCCTGGCGCCATACTGTAAGTGTCTTATATCTTGAAGCATAGTTGGGCACATTTCATTTCAGGTACTTGGGGAAAATAATAATGCGGTATAAAAGCTTAAAATGTGGTAAAATGGAGAGCAATGACCACCTGATAAAAATTAACTCTTGTATGAATGTCAGCTATGGGGCTTTCAATGCAAAATATGACCTTCAATATCGTTGAAAGTGTGTTTCTAGTTTCTTGCTACGAATTCTAGCTAGTCCGCTTATCCCCATGGGAATTAACACCGATACCGAGATAGCGGAAGGTTTCCAGCTATGAAATTGAACGAATGGTAGCAGTGCGATATGAAGTGCACACCTTTTCTGGTTTACAGCCAGTTAGTATTATCGGAATCGTCTCTGATTCGACGGCCGAAGTTCGGACAATGACAACGCGCATAGTGACGTGCGTATCTAGACACACGCTAGTGCCGTCACAAATCTAAACAACGCTGCCAAAGATTTAGACAAAGAATTCGTCCAATTCACGAAAAACAAACAAAATTTCAAAATAAAGCCAAAAACTGCTAAAGAGGGCAGCAAGTTGAGAATGTTTCGCCCTCTTAAACGAGAAATACGAAATTAAAATATTGGAAAAATGGCCACTCAATCTCTTGTTGACGTGCAGGCTAGTTGAGCTGCGTCTAACACACAATTTTAAACAAAGAAGTGATATCATATCAAAAACCAAAACCGGTAATAGAGACCGCCTAGTTCCGAATGATTCGGCCCTTCAAAGGAGTGATACCAACACACCAAAACATGTTATAGTTTTCATTTGCCTTCCAACTATTAGTCGGCGCTATTAACTTGGTGAATGTTTTGGTGTGTTGATATCACTCATTTGAAGGGCCGAACTATTCGGAATTTGACGTTCCCTTTTACCAGTTTTGGTTTTTGATATGATAAAGTTCTAACTGCTCCATGCGGAGTATCGTGAAAAATTGATATGTATCTCGTTTGGAAGGTATTTCCATCATTTTTCACTCAGAACCATTATTTTGAGATGGGGGTTGGAGAAGGCGAAAACGGCCAAACTTTTTCTTTGTGTGGGGGGGGGGGGGAGGGAAGGGGGAGAGTTCACGATTTGGCCCAGGCCATAGAGATTAGGATTAAGAAAGACGTGAAGAGACATAATAAATGGCTTAAAAACATGATTTTTCAATAGCCCGTTTATGTCTTTTGAGTTTCACGCAGAAGAGTGATATTTTGTGAGGGTAGATTTAAAGAACATCACCCCCTTTCATCATGGCCGTCCAGAGATCTGATGGGGCCTATACGGGTCCAAATTTTCTGTCGGCTGGCCCTCTGACACCTTTTTGTGGGATTAATATGCTCAGGGCCCGTGGACTATGAACCTTTTCAGTTTTTTTCTTGCCTTTTATAGTCTTCTTTCCGGCCGAAACGGCTGGGAAGACTGTAGCAACGATTTTGTCCGTCCGTCGCCTTTTTCAGTGGGCCAAGTGGACTTGAAAAAACAGGGCAAATTAAAACATTGGTACTTCCTTATAGCTAATAGATTTTCTCGACCTAACTCAAGGAAACCATATTATTTGATTGTCGCATTTAACCTCTACAGGAGACACGCAACCGTAAAATCAAAATGATTTCGTTAACGACACACGTTAGCGTTTTAAAATAGTCTCGACACCGTGTTGCATGAATGAATAGCCTACTCTAAAACCCGATTCTCCGTTAGCAGCTACTTACGAAATTAAAACAGTAGTAAAAAAAAATTAGGCCTAAGAGCTGAAAAATAGGCCTAATATCACGTTGCCTGGCACCGTGATATCTCCACACCGTGTTGCATAAATGAATAGGTCTACTCTCGAACCCAATTCTCCGTTAGCTTTTACTTACGAAATAAAACGGGAGGTAAAAAAAATTTGACCTAAAATCTGACAATTTCGTCTAAAATAAGACTCGGTCTAAAATCTAACACGATTGTAACCGGCAAACGTGATAGTTACTACTTTCAGATTATATAATAGAGAACGCTGTTTTAGGGGTGAGAGGTGTGAGCCTCAAAAATTTTCAAAAGTGGCGAAGTGTACAGAAGACCGGTTGCGATTAGGTAGTTGCTGCAGCCGCTTGTCTTGCCACTTATTAGATGAGGACGCGGCCCTATACCTGCAGGGCCCATCGGATACCAAGAAATGTTAGCAACTGATCATCCTTTTCAGTTTTATTTTTTAGCTCTTGTACGGACCAGAAGCCACACTTGCTCGTCTCTTTCGTCAGTTCGGCCCTGCCTTTAATCTGTGTGGCAGTGTTCCCAGCCAATCGGACGTGGAGCAAGACACCCGTCTCGTTTTCCCCAACTGCGTCACATTACTTCCTCGTTTACGCCTAGGTCTTTTTTTTTTTTAATGCCAAGCACGTGGCCAGCCTCACTTGGCATCGCGTTATCTGTTACCATGGTGATTGGTGATCCCTGCAGCGAGTGTGTGTTGCAGTACATATGCGTTGCACCCCTGTTCCCTAGTGAAGACACAGAAGATTTCGCATTTGAATTTAAGATAACGGACAGCGGATTTATTTGTTTCGACTTCCTTTTTTTTTCTTTCTTTTTTATCAGCCTGTTAACAGCTGCCGTCGTAACTCAAGTGACCTTCTTCTTGGGTATCGCAACTAAGTAGCGCCTCTCCAAACCATCATCGCATAATTTCGACGTGTAAAAAGTCCTAATTAACCATTTATTAAAGAATTATAACCTATTTCAGTTACGTTATATTGTTTTTTTGTTTTTTTGGTTACGTTAACTCTCGTTGTTTTCAGTGTGGCTCCGGGCGATACAACGGTTTCTTGTTTTGAATGGCGCTAAGTAATGCCGACTTGCTCCGACCGACGGATATGACGTCATTCGCGCCTCGCGTTGATGCGGCCTTGAACACGAACAGCGTGCGCGCGTTTGTATACGTTTGTAGACTGGTCTCGAAGTCTGGAATTTCCGGGAAACTTAACACATCGACTGGGTTTTGTGGCCAACTGTTTTGACCGTTGGATTCTGGGAGTCATAGTGTCTTCCCGCATGTCAAAGTAGCCTAAAAGAACGTCGATAAGCGTGGATGGTGTGGTGGAGAACACGGTTCGTAACCACTGATGTTTAGTGTACCTGCCTTTCCGGTGACGGCGACCGTCCGCCAACTGTGAACGAACGGCGACGCGGCGACATGCGGCACGAACAAGTAAACAATACATACCCGTCCATTGAAAGGGGGAGAAAAAAATGGTGGCTGATATTGTAACGAGGTGTGAACGCCATAGGATTCTAGCAAGCAAACATGTAAAGCGGTGAGTACGAAGTGATCGGCAATCGTTCCTTTCTAAAAATAACTTTGGTTTCTTTCTGACTGGCTATATGCAGTCTCCTCTGGATGGTCGTCTGCATAGCCTACTCGATACCATCGTATTAGTAAGGCCATTGCATGTGTAGTTTCCAGAATTAAAACACGAGGTTGGGATTTTTTTATTATTTTATTTTCTGAGGGCGTTAGCCATTGGTGGCCTTCTGCCCTACTATACAACCTACTTATAACTACTTAGATCTATTTAACGCTATGTCCAGGTACGCACTCAGCACAGCATCCCTGGTCGGGATGAGGTACGGACGGATCAATAAAATTATCTCGCACAAGAAGATATACATACTTGCGGTGACAAAAGTAAGTGCGTTTAATTGCCGAAAACCAAAAGGAGCTTTTGCTAAAACAATTAATGGGCAAATAATGGGATTTACTCTTGTTTGTAACAATAATAAATATATATTACTGTTATAATTACGATAGCAATACAATGGCTTCGGCCCAGGCTCAATAAAATACAATACGATAACATATATTTTCCCAAAACAAAACTTGTTAAAGTGGCACTATCACCAATTGAAAAACGAACGAAAATACCTTGGCGCCATCTAGCGACAGAGATATTGTTAATCTTTACAGTTGCTCCCAGATGCACGTGGACGTAGCAAATTCTCACTCAATAATTAAGGAGATGGTGGCTTGTTTGTTTCGTTAAAAGAAATGCTGTTGTGCATTCCGTCGCTTGGTGCAAGCAAGTGCTAGATAGCACTAGATAGTGCTAGATGTTGCCAGATTATACGCGATTCAATTGATGAAAGTGTCACTCTAAGAATTCCAGCCAAGCTCTTCGGCCGCGTGAAGTCATGATCGCAAATGCCAAGCTCTTTCGCCAAGTTAATCTCTTCGAGAAATAGTTTGAGGGGTAAGTAAGAAATCTGAAAATTACATAATGAGCAATTGTCAGGAAAATTGGAAATAAGCCATCAGCGAAAATCATACACTAGAATTACACACGTAGAACAGTAAGCCACCTTTATGCACCTGCATTTCATTTAAGTGACGTGACCCGGATTGGAACCAGTTAAACAGTCCATCGCTACATCACTGCCGTACCCCCTTTACCGATATGGGTCGGTCGAGTGGAGTTCTGATTACGGTTCTGACCTTAATAACAGTTTCAGTGTGTTATCTTTACGCCAGTGGATAAGTGGCCATATTGGTAAAGGTGGTATGGCACTGATCTGATAATGGACTGATTCGCTGGTGGGAATCTGGGTCACTTCACTTGAATGAAACGTAAGGGCTTACTGTACTACGTTAATTTAGTGTACGATTTTTGCTGATGGCTTATTTCCAATTTTCCTTTATATTATTTACAGCGAATTATGTCGTTTTATTCATCCGTCACAATTTTCTACCTTTCGTTTAACGTTTGAAGTCTGACTTGGTGGGATTAATTTGGTGAAAGAGCTTGGCGTTTGATATCACGACTTCAAACAGCCGAAGAGCTTGGTGGGAATCCTTAACAAGTTTTGTTTTGGGGAAATGTCACATCTTTTTGTCCAAATTGATAAGAACCTTTTTTTTTCTTAGCAATTGGAAGATAAAAAGCCCAAAATCCAGTTTCACTACCGTTTTCTTTGGCTTTATTAGGTTTCCATCAGTTAAGTTGTCGTGTGTCTTTGTCAAGTAATTGATTTATTGCATTATTTAGCAATGGAAAAAGCAACAATTCTCCAGTCGTGCTGTTGTTGTCGTGCTGTTATTGTTGTGCTGTTGTTGTTGTGTTGTGCTTGGTTAAACGTCTGCTAGGAGATTTATGCAAATCTCCTGAATGAAGCAGAGACTGTGGGTGGTTCCCTGAAGACCTACACAAGTACGGCGTAGCAGGCAGTGCATGGGCATATTGTGAAGTTGATACGCATTGCTGCCAACACCATTATTGACTTCAACCCTAACGTCAGCTCCGTTCATATCAACGGAGCTGACGTTAGGGTTGAAGTCAACAATGGTGTTGGCAGCAATGCAAATAATAAAGAAGATGTTAGTAGTGGAGTAGTGATTGTGGCGATGGATCAGGCTACTGTTGTGTGTGAAGTGGCTATCAAAAGTGGCCTCCTTCCAGCGTGAGAGCTACGAGGGTGGTAGGGATGGATCGGTTTCATTTTTTTGACTTTGGTTCCGGTTTTGGTTTTCACGCCCAAAAAACCGCGGTTTCGGTTTCGGTATCGGTTTTTGCCATCATCCACCCCAACCAGATATTTCTATTTTTTTTTTTTTTCTTTTAACGGTCGTATTACTAGCTTCAACTCACTCCTCCTTTTACTTTCAGCAGCGTCATAGACCATGAGTGTAGCTGTGGCATCATTTTCCTCTACTATTTTCGTTTTAATAGCTAGGAGCTATGATGTCATTTATACGTAGAAAATGATAATTATTTAAAAAATGTAAAACAACAAATAATTTTTTGATTATTCGAACACCGTACGAAAAACCGATACAAAATCCGAATCGGTTTCGGTGTCGGTTTTCAGTAAAAGAAAATTCGGTTTCGGTTTCGGTTACCGACCCATCCCTAGAGGGTGGTGTTGGTACTTTTTTCCTAATCTTAAACTCTATGTCGGCCGCTTTCTTTGACGTGTTCGATCAGCCTTCTTTGCTGAGCTGGTTGCCATTTCTGTTGTCCTCGACGTTGCTCTAGACCAGTATATTCCTCAGTTTATCGTTCGGTCTCACTCGGCTTCTGGAATTCAGTTTCTCCAGCGTACTCTAGACAGCCTCTCAGGTGTTCACCCTCTTGTGCTTGAGAAAGGCTGGAAGCTTTTCCGAGCACATTGTGCTGGTGGCGTTACACTGTCCTGGGTTCAGGGTCATTGCAGTGTTTTTTGGAAATATAATGGCCAATGTTCTAGCTCGGCAGAGATTTACTTCCCTGACTCATATGGTAGTCGTACCTTTAGTTCCGCATGACTTGTGACCAGAGGTTTCAGAGTGCTCCTCTTTGTGTTTACCAAGATGGCGTGCAAAGTGGAGCCGTCTCTCAACAATGTGTGATATTTTAATTGTGTTTACCTTTTTGATTGTTGTGACCAAGAAAGAAAAATCTTTCGAAAATTAAATACTTTGTTGTTGTAAGAACTTGTGGACCAATACTTGTTACCAGGAACAAGCCACTTAAATCATGAAATTCGTTTATGGCTTGTGCTTGTTGTTGGTACGACACATTTCTACTACGCTCTTTCCAGATCAAACTATTTGTCCTATAAAGCAGGTTCTTAGCTCATTTTACAGGTATTGCTTTGTATATGTGCCCTTTCTATAAAGCCTTTTCTTCTTAATAATAATAATAATAATAATAATAATAAAATGTTCCGCCCCAGAAGAGGGGCAAGGAAGACGGAAGGGTCTCGGGCGAAACCACTAACACCGGTCCTCTGGAAACAAAAGATGGCAGCATCACAAATATGGGCGCTTACAAGAAAGGTGGACAAGTCAACACGGTTAAGCAAACCCCTAAAAACACCCGCTGAAGTTGCGGAGACAACAGCCTTTGGGAGGGCGTTCCATGTTGCAACCACCCTGTTGGCAAAAAAAAAAAACTTACGACAATCCAGGTTACACCTAGAGCTCCACAATTTGAAAGAGTGGCCCCGAGTAAAGTTTACTAGACTCAACTAAAAAAAAGGAAGATCCAAAGGAATTAATCCATGAAGGATCTTGTATGTTAGGATTAGGTCCGCCTTTAGGCACCTAAGCTCAAGTGATTCCAAGCCAAGTACCCGAAGATGACTCCCTGGAGATAGTTCGTGTAGCCCACAAACTGACCTAGTAAAGGAACGCTGTACAGATTCCAGCCTATCAATGTCCTGTAAAAGATGGGGTGACCATACCAGACATGCATATTTCAATAGCGGACAGACAAAAACTTGAAATGTCCAGACAAGGGTATGTCGGTTAGAGGAAATAAAACATCGCTTGGTGATGGCGACAATGTGGCAATGGGACAATGTGTGCAGTTTTCCAGATGGTAGGTATCCTTCCCTGGTTAAATGATAATTTGAGAACGAATGTAAGAGCGTCGTAAACCTCAAGTTTAATCTGCTTAAAAAAGGAGGAGGAGAAGCCATCGGAACCGACAGCATGACTTGGGCAGGGTGATTGAGAGCGGCAAGAACCCTCGAGCTATTGAAGTTTACAGTATCAAGGCGTGGAGTAGGATTAGTCTTGGTCAAGTGGTTCAGGAGTTAGGGAGAGAATACTTGTTCTTTATTGAGGCCTTACCCAGAGCTATGTGCCCACCCTATAACTTACTACAGAGAACATTACAACAGAGCAACAAAGTATCAGTAAAGCATAAGTACAATAACATCAATAACAAGGGAGCGCTGAACGACCAAATTGATTGTTTTACATTGTTTTAAACATTGTTATTATGCAACAATGCCAATCAGCAAACACGGGAACGAAATTTTGTTGCACCTTTGCTTCCACAATACTACGCAAAAAGGCGATACAAGTAGCGGTGTGGCAGGTGTGGTGAGTGGTGCCATCTGTTCGGAGACTTTCGAAACGTGTATAGCTTGTGACTCCGGAATGGCACGACTAGTTGAAATTTCTATCTACATAAAAAAAAAAACGTATATGATGGCGTGTGTGTGCGTGAGAGAGAGCGTTTGTACCTGTCCTCCTCTTGAACCAAGACACCTACAAAGATGGGAGCAGGACCAAATGAAAGCTAATTAAATTGTACTTCGGTTAGGCTTATTTTCATCGCTGTGACTTGATATTATGACCCTGAAATACGCGAAAAAAAACAGCAAAAATAACGTCAAAGTTTTTTTTACACTCATGATGTTTGTTCATGACGGACGTCATAGTTTGTTCATGAGTGGATTAAAATTCGTAACAAACAAACCGTCTTGAAGCTATTAGTTACGTACTGAGATGATCTGGAAAAGGATGCACGCCAAAAAATAATCTAAAAGGACGACGTTTTTTGCATCAAACCATAGATCTTAAAATTGGTTTTGTATCAACTGATGATGCATGGAAAAATCAGACCCTATAGAACTGGTTTTAAAAGGGTGTCAAACATTCGTTTTCCTGAAGCACGGAGGTGCGTGGAGTGAGTGAACAAAGCGAGCGATTTCCACGTAAACTAAACCTTTTCAATGTGTGTTTCGCTTTGCTCTCTCGACCTTTCACTCTCACCCACCACCAAACCCCCCCCCCCCCCAAAAAAAAACACAAGTTTCCAGCTCAAGTCCAGATCTCCCGTGTGACAACGGATATTAGAAAACTTGATACACAGAAAGCTTATAGAGCCTATTGAATGTGAGTAGAAAATAAAGACGGTGGAGACATTAAACATAGGAATTTGGGCTTTAACATGGGAAACCGAAGTCAAAGCCCTACAGTAACGGCTACTGCCTTTACTAGTATAACTGACGTACTGTTTATTGTTTATAGTTGTATTTAACCTATGCAGTAGGAACCTGTTTGTCAGTAGGAACGTAGACGTAGTGTATACATTTGAAAAGTACTCTTAATTTAACCTTTAAGGTTAAATGAAAAACATTACTGATATAGCATCAGTCAAATGTTCTTCTGTTAATTAAGACTATAGCAACGACTTTGTCCATCCGTTCGTCTGTCTGTCCGTCACCTTTTTCAACTTCGGAATAGTACCAGATAGATTTAGTGTTCAAAAATTAGTTCAAGAAATAACATTTAATCGTCGCATTTATCCACTACAAGAAGACACGCAACTGTCGAAAAACAGAAAACAAAAGGATTTCGTTAACGACACACATTAGTCTCGATACCGTGTTGCGTGAATGAATAGGCCTACTCTTGAACCCAATTCTACGTTCACTCTAACCAATAATCCTTCACCAGCCCCCCCCCCCCCTCCCCCCCCCTCTCTAAGTGCCTGTTTGAGTTACTGGCTTTTCATCTTTCATGTGTACTTATATAGTGCTGCTCATATTCATATACCTGCTACTTAGAAAATTAAAGCGGCAGGTAAAAAAATATCCTAAAATCACGTTTCCACGGCAACGTAAACTTCCGACACCGTGTTGCATGAAGGAATAGACGTACTCTCGAACCCTATTCCCCGTTAGCTGCTACTCACGAAATTAAAGCGGCAGGTAAAAATTTGGGCCTAAAAGCAACCAATTACACCTAAAATCTGACACATTTTTCACCGGCGCAATTGTGATGGTTACTACTTTTAGGTTATACTAGCTGTACCCGCGCAGATCATCAGCACATCTGCTAGCGAAGCACTACAGTGGGCAGCATGAAATGAAACCGCCCCTAACCACCCCTCTCTCCCGCACTTCCTGCACTCCGTTGCTTCACATGCTTAAGTTTTTTCTTTCGCTTCGTTCACTCAATCAGTTCATCCCCCTTCAGTTGCTCTTCCCGAGTTTAATGTCAATCTACGCAAAGAAGCTAGAATTGCTCAGTCAATCACAAGTAATCTCGCCTAGTTGTCCAATCATATGCTTGACGGCCACACAATAGCATGTATCCTGATTTACCAGCAAGCTTGGCGCATTGCCAAGACATGCGTCTTTAAAAAAAAATTGGTTTTTCCTGTACTTGGTTGGACTCACGATCTGCATTTCTGTCCAACACTATACAACATATACACGCACAACAGAACGAAACCCTAAACCCACAAACACACGAAAAACAGACGCCATAAACATCAAAACGCCTACAAAATTGAAAGATAAAAAATACATACACAAAATGAACCACGTAATTACGCATACGAACTAGAACTAACATAGAAACCTTCAAACACAAACATAGGCAAAAAAGACTTAAAATAGAAAACAACAAATACAGACAAATATAAAAAAGAAGCCAGTATAATGCAGAAATTAAGCGCACGCGCGCACACACACGCATTAAACATTTTAAACATAAACTGCGTTCACTTTCTCACACAACCACTGGGTAGTCTTTGTTCCCTGGAATTAGAGTTCAAATTATAGTTCGTTGCGTAAGACTGAACTCTAATCCGTTTTTAATTCGACGTGTCACACTTCGAATTAATGTGGTTGTGGCTAAAAAACGGGGGTAGCCCGTTTCCGTCAGCGATATCTCCTCAAAAACCAGACACATTTGTTCAATTCTGATCCGACGAAATTCAAGTATGCGGGTGGGTGAGTTGCAGTGCGCCAGTACACAAGGTATTATGCTGTAATTAATTTAGTTAGGCCGGTTTTAGTTCGCTAACCTCTAAAAAGGTCTCTGAGCGAATAACCGTCGCCAAATAGTACACGATCAGTGGTGACGTCAGCGCTTCCTCAGCATAAAGGTGTGCGCGCAACGCCCATCATACGAAAAATTGCGGCGTGTAACTGCGTATCTCGGTAAGTCAGCTCTTCAACATTGCGGTAGGTTAGAGGCTATCGTGTACGTCGCGATGGCTCATCTCGTATGGCGCAGAACAACACAAAGTGAGTCATCACTTACCTTTGCGGTGATCTGGATGGTACACCGAATTTCTATGATTGAAGCTGGTACAATGAATGCGATGCTCGTATAAGACATTTGCTGTTAATTACTGCGCCATCCTCGCTGCTTTTCGGGTGCGATGTATTACAGTATTTTATTACGCGTTTTTGTGGTGTTGTTTCCTATTGAACGAGTGAGCAAAGCGAATTATGCCCTGTTTTCACAGTGGCGGACTGGCCAGAGGGAAGGAAGGGCGGGATATTCCTAATGGCCTCTGACTTTCAGATTTTTTAAAAATCCGTAACAGGAAAACTCACGTAAGTTTTATTGGTTCGACATTAGTTTTAACCACAGATTTAAAATTACAAATAATAATAATAAAGATAATTATAAAACGCTAGTAAAAGAGTACTTTGTATTGAGTAGCATAACAAAAATTGGCCACATGAAATTGCAGTGTTATATTCAATGTGGACTTTGTCATAATTTTCGTGTGAATATTTTAACTTTTGTTCATACACTTAAAGTGTAAATAAATTTAAAGTAGTCAACCTGACGTACCCTCAGCGCAATATGATTTCTCCTACTCCCCCCCCCCCCCCCACCAAATTTCCTGCTGAATGTATGAAATATGGTGTTCGAAGATTTAAAAAATGTAAAAGTCTGATGAACAAGAATAACGGGTACGGGAAACTGTAAAACAACGAAGCTTTCATTTTGTTTTTTTGTAAGAAAACCAATATCAGCGTCCGATGAAAACTTATGTGGTCAGTGATTGCATCGTCGCACACAAGATTCTGGCTCATTTGCCGTATCGTAGTAGCAAAACTTACGAGACAATTTTTTTAATATAATGTGCAATATAGTAGATATTCTTCAGTACACCATGCATTCAGATTTTTTAATAGTGTCCTGTTGGTATGTCTGCCGTTCCAACTTCATACGTCAATTACAGATTTGTTTTATTCTACTATACGACACGTCGAATTACTAATGCAGTGTTAGTGCATCTTGTTATTTGTATACCTTCACAGCTGTGAGTATGGGGTTACGAGCTCTAATGCTTTTTTTTTAAGTTCAGTTAATTTGTTTCCCACTCTTCTTGCATTGAAAGACTCCCAGTCTCTTAGTGAGATTTGTTGTTTTTGTGAGCCGCCTCTTGCAACAACGATGTATTTTGACAAAAGTATTGAAACGATGTCCGGATAACACTTAAGCATTTTATAATAGACTGTTGGAAGACTGTACAAACAAAACAATAATTCTGCATGTACGCGCCACTTCAGGACCACGTGCTTCTTAGCCGCAATCCCTATTTTAGAAAAAGTCACTTCCCCATGCGACGCTTTACCTGGCTGCCGAAATTTAGATTTGCCAACTTCTCTAGTGAGCTGTCCAGGTGTCTTCAAACCTTATGAGAATTAACATAGGAGCCTGCGGATAAGCTAGCTAGTTACCAGTAACACAAATCAAAGTTATGTCTGGATAACACTTAAGCATTTTATAATAGACTGTTGGAAGACTGCACAAACAAAACAACAATTTTGCATTTACGCGCCACTTCAGGACCACGTGCTTCTTAGCCGCAATTCCTATTTTAGAAAAAGGCATTTCCCCATGCGACGCTTTACCTGTCTGCCGAAATTTAGATTTGGCAACTTCTCTAGTGAGCTGTCCAGGTGTCTTCAAACCTTATGTGAATTAACATGGGAGCCTGCGGATTAGCTAGCTAGTAACCAGTAACACAAATCAAAGTTATCGAGGGTTCTTTTTCTCCATCAATGACATGTTCCGACACTTTAATGTTGAGGTTTTCTTCGTTGCTGGGCCCAAGACAACTGAACCCAACGATTTGCAAAGATTTCTATCGGGAATTTACACCAGTAGGCTGAAATATAGGTTAAGCTTGTTGCAGTCAAAATACACATTCTATAGTTTGTTCCACATTATGTTTGCATGAAACTGACTGTATGACGCCACGTTTACTTGCACTACGAGTGGGAAACATGTGGATATCACACTTATAGACTCTACACAGTTACTGTTAAGAGTCTTCGAGTTGGATATTTACATGTTTTTGCACTCGTTAGTGGAAGGAAACGTTGCGCCGTACAGTCAGTTTCCTACAAACATAATGTGGAACAAACTGTACTATAGTTTGTTCCACATTACCTTTGCAGGAAACTGACCTATGACACCACGTTTCCTTACACTACGAGTGCAAAAACATGTGGATATCAGACTCGCAGACTCTACACAGTTACTGTTAGAGTCTACGAGTGGAATATTTACATGTTTTTTGCACTCGCAGTAGAAGAAACATGGCCTCGTGCAGTCAGTTTCCTGCAAACATGATGTGGAACAAACTATAATGAGCCCCCTTTTTTTTTACATCTGCCAACAATCAAATCTCATCTACTTGGTGGTGCCACACTACCTTGTGTCTAGATCAATGTATTTACAAGGAGTATACAAAAGACCAACTTGGTATGTCAAAATATCACGAATCTTACATTATAAACCAAAGTCTCACAGCAGAAATGAAGCAAAGCCGCAACGACGACCAATGAAACAATGAAAACGTGCGAGTGTGTCAATTCTTTGGCTTGAAGTTCAAACTGGGACGTTGTTGCCCTGAAAAGAAGTTGAAATTGGCACATTGTTGCCTCGACTAACAATTTGCTCTGCGCGGTCATCGCAAAGGCATGTCTTAAATGACGTCATGTACGAAGGACAGTTATTTTTCGCACGCTAATGGGAGTGGGGAAGGCCCTGAACGGGGAATGCCAGTTGGTTGGGCAGTGATTATGTTACACCCACTATTTGACGGAAAGGGGGAGTGTTACACAAAGAAAAATTTACTATTGCAGTGAACGATCACGCAGCACCGAGCAAATACTGGGAAACAACCACGGGTCAAACAAATCCCCGGGCGAAGTCGGGTACGATGCTAGTTATAAAATAAAAACGAACTCCTTTGATGTTTAAGGTAAGGTTTAACGAACATATGCTATGAGTTGACACCATACCCCAGTGTATATTTCCAGCAAATCGTAATTGATAAAGAAACAAAACATTAAACGAGCTAATCTAACTGAATGGTACGCCAAAGTAGCACGAATTAGAAAACAAAAACGAACATGTTTGATACTTATGCAAGGTTTAACTGATCCGAAGTCAAAACAGCAAAGTGACACAAGTAAACTTTCCTGTAAGGTTTCAGATACTGCAGTGT
This sequence comes from Lithobius niger, assembly GCA_023313725.1. NCBI lineage: Eukaryota > Metazoa > Arthropoda > Chilopoda > Lithobiomorpha > Lithobiidae > Lithobius > Lithobius niger. The sequence continues at coordinate 21,376 of JAHWFP010057975.1, forward strand.
TTTGCTGTACTGTTAGTCCACGTGAAACCTTACTGCTGTATCCAACCATTTTACACGTAAATACAATTAAAGCCGAAGCCCAAACTTTAAAACTTTTCCACCCCAAAGAAGGAAGATTAATGTAAGGCCACACACTCGACTTTTTTTGCTAAATATTTCAGTGTACTTCAGTCACTTTATCTACTTTCCGTTCATCACCCTACTGATGCTACATACTATCACTTTTCACGATTTTCAATCACTTTTCCACGCATGGAATTTCATTATTACTTTCTAGGACATTTCCAGTTTTCAAGAATTCGCACGAACCCTGAATTACCTGTAGAGCCGTGCAACGTACACTAAGACAATTAGTTTTAAACATTTTGCTGTGATGTCCTTTCGTCAAATAGAATGCACCAATCATGATCTGATCTGTCGTGTGCAAAAGTAAAAATGGTAAAAACGTTTGACTACAAGTGCATGTTGGGCATATATTAACTGGGACTGAGGAATCATCTCGAGTTTCTGTATGTCATTTGTTAGCTGCCATATTACATAAATAAAAATAGGGACCTATCCTAGGTCAAATAAAATACCTTATTAAATTAAATCAAGTGGCTAAAATAAAATACCAAATAAAGATCAAATTAAGTTTATGAAAGTGATCAGGTCGAGACGAGACTTATCGGAATCCTATTAAGTCGCAACGATAAGAGACCTAGAAAAAGTGGCATTTTTTTCTTCCAAGACACGTCGAAATGATATTGTGAAGTATCCACAGGTCTTGACACGAAAATACGCTTCATGTCGGAAGGTTCAAAATTAAGTATTCACTTCGCTCATACCGTTTCAGTATTTGCCACAAATAAAAAAAAACTATGTTTAATGCATGCCTTATCTTATCTTATCTTATTAAAGATTCCTGTCAAGCTTTTCGGCTGGTTGAAGTTGTGATATCTAACTCTGTTTTTTCGTCAAGTATAGCTAGTAATTAGGCAAATATCAACGTTATTCACACCTTTTTTTTTATGTTGTTAGGCGGCCAAAGTCTCTCGATCAAACAAAGTTCAAACTTCATTCTATCACATTATTATTTTGTTTCTCAGATGCCCGAAAACAGCCAAACTGCCCTCTAGCTGTAAAAGACGTAAGTGTATAACGTGGCGGCCATGCACATATATTTTATCTAGATAGGACGGAGGTTAATGTTGCCGTCGAATCTTAACATAGGGTAGTTGTCGGGCGACACACTATGTCTTAATTTATTTTCTACCCAATGATTTTCAGTAACTATTAGTCCAATGCTTATCTGAATAAAATGACAATATTATCTTTCCCACATTTTACATTTTTCTCCCAGGCGAAATCGGTGTTTGTTTTGCTGCAAGAGATAACAGACATCTATTTATTGGACTTTCCACGATGATAACTGACAGGCAACGATAACGAACCTATAGTGTTTATGACAAGCCGTATATATATATATATATATATATATATATATGTTTATAATTATATGTATATATATATATATATATCATTCCTTTCTGTTTTCTACTTTTTGCCTTTTGGTTTTTAGATTATTGTGTTAATTGTTGTTATAAATCTCATTCCTCGTTGATAAAACCGCCTTGTATGACAAGGTGCTTAATTTGTCCGCGCTTCAATGGAAGTAATGTCAGCTAGTTTACAAAATTCAAGAACTACCCGAGACTTGTCGAGACAGGTTCGAGGCGAAAATGAAAGGAGACTGACCGGGCGATGTATATATAAGGTTCAAAAGTCGAGACAAGACCGAGAGTAGACCAAATTAACACAGCCTGAATAAAGTCATTTGAAGCACATTGGAGTTGGTGCGAGTGTCTCAACGAGATCTTGTCGTTTACTAAATTACTGTACAGGCTTTGGTTAAAATTATTGTGTAAAATTGTGCGAGAACTAGCGTGTATCGAACTATCGTGTATCGAGAATTATCGTGTAAAATGGCTCTTCTGTTTTCGGGAAGAGCCCTTTTTAAGCAGAAGTTGTTTTCTGCTTTTATCTCGGAATTTATGGTGGCGTTTTAAAACTGATGTAACGTATAACATCATAGGCTTAAAAGGACATACCTTCTCACTATATATTCGGGCATCCTGCGCGAAATAGCTGTTGCAACATTAACGAAAGTTAGAGTTAGAGTTAGAGAGGAAAACCAACCGGGTGGAATGTACTAAGTGCATTAAACGCGACATGTTATCTTTGTATTTCTTTATGACAACTAAAAGTTAATAAAAATCGGTCACCACTGTATGTGCTGTGCAAAATTCCTTCCTATAAAATAGCTTCAAAAACATTAACCGTACTCTTGAAACCTGGAAAACGACGGGAAATTTATAAACACTCGACATCCGACGACTGCAAAGAACAACAGTTTGTGGTTATATAGACGAAAAAATGGCACATGTCATCATGCAGTCGGGTATCAAACTCGGGTTTTCCGATTACTTGTATCATGGTTCGTACACAGCCTTGAATTCCTTGAAAAGCCTTAGATTTCAAAACCAAAAATTCAAGGCTTGAAAAGCCTTGAAAATTGGCATTTTTTTTTTGTAAGAGCCTTGAAATGGCCTTGAATTTTGTTAGCTTACTATGTTTGATGAAATACGGTCAATTTATGCTTAAATTCATAAATAAATAAAAAAAATAGTTCGTCAGCCTAAGGGCATGTTTACGCAACCACTCGCTTTTGCATTCTCGCAGCTAGAAGCTAGAAATCATCTCAAAATCCAACATGGCGGCGGTTTTATGTCTGCCGCCTCGCAACGAAAACGGCAAATAACGTGAGTTCAGGAACGTTTGGGAAAATTGTTTCGTCATGAGGAATTCTTTGTATTATTGGCACGGATTATAAGACTGCAAGTATTTACTCAAACGATGTCGGATTTAGATAATCCATTTAGCGTTGTTACCATGGCAATGTCACCTTTGCCATCACGATTGAGTTCTAGCTGCGAGAATGAAAATGCGAGTCGCTGCGTAAACGCGCCCTAATGCTTATCTTCGGTTAACAACACGACGTGCCTTCGTTCGTATATATTCACATATAAGTGCGGTATTGGAAAGACAACTTGTCCTGCGATGGGGGGCAAAATAAATAACTTTTAAATGGATGTTTTTTTTTTAGTTACAGAGTATAAGGTAGCAAAAAGATTGAATTTATTTTAAGGTAATTTTTAACAGTTTAGTGTACAAAACGGTCTTGAAATGGCTTGGAGTTGACCTTGAAAAGCCTTGAAAAGGCCTTGAAAATGGTTTCGTCTCTGTTGTACGAACCCTAATGTATACTGTAAACCACTTTGCTACTACTGCACTATCTAGATCGCCTCAAACTGGCTTTGTAAAATTTAAGTCTAAATTGCCACATGCTGGTCTTCATTACCGTTCCGGATGATACGACCGGTGTTTGCTTCTCACTACAGTGTTTAGGAAATATTATTTTTCTGTATTTGGTGGACACCCTGTCAATGGTTTATCTTCTTTCATTGCAGGACTTGATATTTTCTGTGTCAAAACTTTCTTTTTCTGGCAATGGATTTCACGGGCCTACTTCTGGATCATCTGTACGGTACGTATGTGAGCAGTTTGTAGTGTAGGTCAAGCATTATGTTCCTTTAAAAGTTACTTTGCTTCAAATAAAAAAAAAAATTCGAGCCCAGAAATAGTTCTCGTTTTTTTAACGAATTTGATATGTTTTATCGTAAGGTTTTTGTCTTTGTCCCAGTCACATAAAAAAGGCCATTGAACACAATGCCATTTAATGCCCTCTAGTCGTGTTTCAACTTGCTAATTTGCATTGCCCCTTTAGTTCCAAACAACTGTTAACACATTCGTATTCTAGTAGTCCTGATGCCTACTCTACTATAGTTTGTTCCACATTATGTTTTCAGAAAACTGACTATATGACGCCACGTTTTCTGCCGCTATGAGTACAAAAAAACACGTAAATATCTCACTCGTAGACTGTAACAGTAACCGTGTCGACTGTACAAGTGTGATATTCACTTGTTTTTGCAGTCGTAGTGCAAGGAAACGTGGCATCATATAGTCAGTTTTCTGCAAACATAACGTGGAACAAACTATAATGTGAGTCTGCACCAAGTACATAAGCCAGAGGCAAGATTAGATGTGGCCATCCCGTTTATTTCGAGTTTACGACGGTCCACTCAATTGTGCCGGCTCATTTTTTCATGGTACCTTCCATTAATTTTACTCTGCGTGTCTGTGAGGCGTCAATGACTGTTTCCCGCACATGAAAATCCTCTATTAGGGTTCAAAACGTCGGATTTTAATCCAGCAGTTAATTAAATTGGGAGTTCTACAATTTGCATTTCAATTCTTCGCACCGTTTTGCACTTTAGAAGCAAAAAGAACGACCGATATCCGTTGCGTATAGATCAGTGGTGCCAGTTTACGACTGTCAGCCAATCAACATGAAATTAGGCTAAATTAGAAAGGTGAGGCAAGCCAAGTGTCTGTAAGTGCAAACAGTGCTCTGGTCTCGAGTTGCTTATAGTTGCTGCTGCTCAAGTATTAATTCCAACCCCACTCCTCCGTCCGCCCCCTCCCCCTACCCCGCTCCAGGTTTCTTCAGAGGTGAAATTATTATTTAGCGAATAGTAAGACAGGCAAATAGCGACATCTATCAATAAGAGAAGTGAAACCAAATGATAATGTGTGAAGAATGCTTTTTAATTGATTCTATTAATCATTTTTTTATTTTTTTTTTTTTATTTTGACGAGCCTTATGTCAGCCGAAGCAATTAATGCTTGTATGGCTGAACCGGCTCAATTTTGAACATTACCAGATTTTTTTTTAGAGAAGAAGAAATCTGGTAAAGGGAGGTGCCAGCCCGGAGATTCGATCCGGGAAACCTCCGATCATCGTCGGGACCGAAAGATTGTCCAGAATTATCCAGAACACATCCCATAGCCGCTGAAGGAGCATGGTAGCCTCTCTGTGGTCATAAACAAATGAACCCTTTTCTTTTTGCCCTTTTTTTGCGCCCTTTTTGTTCTCTATCACATCGTGTCAAATCTCTTGTAATATCCACCAGAAAATGATTTCACAAACATCTACCCTTCTGCCCCCCCCCCCCCTCCCTTCTTCGGTACCGATAAAGAGGAAAAAATTCATGAAAATTTTCTAGATGTTTATACTATATTCTAGGCTTGTTTGGATTAAATGGAAACGTTCAGATTTTTTTAGGATTATATATCTTGTGAATATCAAATGGTAGGACACCCACCCCTTTGACAGAAACCGTCACAATCTGCCTAACCCTCTCCCCCTTGAGTGATATCATTTGTGTACGCCTCCCTCCATGCAAAGGATATCAATTATTATTCTTTTTCCGTTTAAGAGTATAATACAGGGCTAAGAATTGAGGTGCTTAAGTGAAAATGCCCGTAATTGCTCTTGAAACGTTACACACTTTAACACTGACATGTTCTGTGGACAAACATGATAACAAAAAGCAGAAAGTTAAAAAGCGCTTTAGTTATTAAAAATACTAACTGTGTAGCCATCAAGTGCTAATGAAAAACCGAAATCACGACGTTTCGGTTCCCAGGTCGGAACCGTTTTCAGGTGAAGGGTTTAAAAATTGTCAAACAACTCAAAAATAAGAATTAATAAAATAACAGCAGAGCCCGGTCATGGATATAAAATTTACAAGTCATAAGGATGTAAGGTTCCATGCTAAAAACTAAAACCAAATTAGTATTAAAAAACGCTTAAGCGTATAAAATACG
>JAHWFP010057975.1:33569-43906 GCA_023313725.1 Lithobius niger
CCCCCCCCCCCCCCCCCCCCCCCCCCCCACTGAAGGCACTTTGGGGTGTTTCATAGGGGTCCATGGCTGGTTCGATTTTTACTGTTAAGAAAGACTTCTGCACCAAATTTATGTTTTCTGCAAAATTTCTGCAAAAATTTGTTACTTCACTTAATTATTTCTGCCCAGTGCGCTACAATAATAATTGTTCTACTGACCAGAATACTGCAGTCGCATGAAAATCGTGTTCAAAAGGCCCTGGTCGGTGTTAATACCTATATTTTGAGCTATACAAATTGAAAATCGGATCATTGGTTTGGTCTCTAGGTAAGAGCAAAAGTTTTAGCCCATTTGGCTTTCCGTGTCAAGAATATTGTAGTTACATTAAAATAGCATGCGAAAGACCCTAGGCCTTGTCCATACCTACGTTTTAAGCTATAGAACTCTAAAATCGGTTCAGTGGTTCGATCTCCAAGTGAGGGAAAAGAGTACATTAATGATTTCTGCCCAGTGCTCTGCAATAATTGCTCTGCTGACTAGAATACTGCAGTCACATCAAAATCGGGTTCAAAAGGCCCTGGTCGGTGTTAATACCTATATTTTAAGCTATACAAATTGAAAATAGGTTCATTGGTTTGGTCTCTAGGTAAAAGCAAAAGTTTTAGCCCATTTGTCTTTCCGTGTCAAGAATATTGTAGTTACATTAAAATAGCCTGCGAAAGGCCCTAGGCCTTATCCATACCTACGTTTTAAGCTTGAAAATCGGTTCATTGGTTCGATCTCTAGGTAAGGGCAAAACTTCTAGCCCATTTGGCTTTCCGTGTCAAGGATATTGTAGTTACATTAAAATAGCATGCGAAAGACCCTAGGCCTTGTCCGTACCTACGTTTTAAGCTATATAACTTGAAAATCGGTTCAGTGGTTCGATCTCCAGGTGAGGGCAAAGAGTCCCAACAGCAACATTAATGATTTTTGCCCAGTGCTCTACTATAATAATTGCTCTGCCGACGAGAATACTGCAGTCACATCAAAATTGGGTTCAAAAGGCCCTGGTCGGTGTTAATAAGTACATTTTAAGCTATACAAATTGAAAATCGGTTCATTGGTTCGATCTCTTGGTAAGAGCAAAATTTCTAGCCCATTTGGCTTTCCGTGTCAAGAATATTGTAGTCACATTAAAATAGCATGCGAAAGACTAGGCCATGTCCATACCTACGTTTTAAGCTATAGAACTCTAAATTTGGTTCCGTGGTTCGACCTCCAAGTGAGGGCAAAGAGTACCTTAATGATTTCTGCCCAGTGCTCTGCAATAATAATTGCTCTGCCGACTAGAATACTGCAGTCACATCAAAATTGGGTTCAAAAGGCCCTGGTCGGTGTTAATACCTCCATTTTAAGCTATACAAATTGAAAATCGGTTCATTGGTTCGGTCTCTAGGTGAGAGCAAAAGTTTTAGCCTATTTGGCTTTCCGTGTCAAGAATATTGTAGTTACATTAAAGTAGCCTGCGAAAGGTCCTAGGCCTTGTCCATACCTACGTTTTAAGCTATAGAACTTGAAAATCGGTTCAGTGGTTCGATCTCCAGGTCAGAGCAAAGAGTCCCAACAACAACAACAAGAACAACATAAACAACAAGAAATGGCCATGCTGTGGACGCCGGACGGTTCAATTGTTCTCATTAAAATTTGTAATGTGGAGAAATAGTTACGACACGACCCCAAATACCGAATTTCGTTGGTCTATGTCAATTTTGGGCGAAACTGTAGGAGTTCAAAGTTTGACGTTTACCATGGAAGTTCATGTTGAGGCTTACATAAGGACCGCTACGGCGGTCCTTGATAAAATAAAAAGTCAGCACAATTCGAAAGAATGTGCCAACAGTCACACCTAACTCACCCAAGTCTGCTGGTCTTAAACCCTTCACCTGAAAACGGTTCCAACCTAGGAACCGAAACGTCGTGATTTCGTTTTTTCACCAGTACTTGACGGCTACTCTTTTTTTAAAATTTGTATTTTTGACAAACAAGATATTATATGGCGGTTATAAATGTAAGGTAAGAAAAATGTTAACAGATCTCATCCTGACTGTTTGAAGGAGGCTCCATTGTACTAGATAACGAAAATATCGTTAGGTTTTCTCGTTTTCTGCGCTCTTTATGAATTATAACAACTATCCATGGAAAAAAAATTTTACTGGACCCAAGCTCTGCTAATAACATGGTTATTTACACTTGTTTGCAGTGTTGGACAAGAAGGATATTCTGGTCGTCTTCCTTCTTTTCATCATTTCATGGTTGATTTACAAACTTCAGTTTCGTCAAGAACCGACAGTGCAGCTACAACGTCACGTCCAGTCAACCACAGCAAATGAGCAAGAAGTTTGCGTGGCCACTGAAGACAAATTCCACGATACAAATTCGACGATACAAATTCCTTCAAGTAAGTCGTGTAGTATATAATCCTGGATTAGATATCCATTTGGACGTGATGGACGTGCACATAATACATTTTTTTTTATTAACGTGTAATGGACGTAGAATGCTGCATTAGGCGTCCATTACACGTTATTGAAGGGCAAATAATGTTTGCTTTAAATATTACTTAGTTCTTTGTATATCGTTCTTACCACCATTATGATCAGATTAGATGGGACGATGTCATAGACTCACAACACTGTCTTAGAGATGTAGAATTTTGACATTTAGATAAAACAGTTCTTGTTTGTCGTCAAGTCTCTGTGGCTAGAAAAAAAATCATATAAAACTTCGAAGGCTTTTGTGTTTGATAAATGTTGTATTAACGTTAATAAAACTAATTATCACTAACTGGTTTGATTAGAACTTTTCGTTAAATAATAAAATGCTCTGAACTGTAAATCGCCTCTGATAAAATTAATAGATAAAAAAGGGGGGGGGTGGGCCGCAACAAAGTTATAATTCGAAACTTACTTCTTCTGTCTAGGAAGGGTGTTTAGGCCTAACTCCATCGTGGAAAATTCGGTGGTTATGCGATCATTCACATACGTACATGATCTGGGTTCAGTCTACCATTAACACAATGCATTTATTCTCATTTGTTCAGGAATTTAGTTTATTTGTTTACTAATTTATTTAGTCTGCGTTATGTATGAAGCTTTTAGTTGATTTTGATACAGAATAGTACGATTTAACAGGATAAAACACTGATTTCCTTGAATGTATGAAGCTTTTAGTAATTTTTTTGCAGAACCTTTTCGATCTAAAATGCTTTAGGGTCAGAAATCGTGAAATAACCTAGTTACAGCCCATCCCTCCTTCCCTCCCTGTAACTAGGTAATGTCACAATTTCTTCCTTAACTCCCTCTGGTATATTTTAAGAGTTTCACTCGATATATTACCGGAAATAGTTTTACATAAACTGATTTACCTTTCATTTGCTGGTCTCTAAGGGTACGATGCAGATGTCAGTAGTGGCGCGTGAATGTTATTAGGCTTGTTTTAAACGGCTCAGTCCAAGCGGTATTTAACTCCCGCCACATCGCTGGCAAGCCGCGGCCCTGGATGAAGGATAATTAATCCTCCGCTCATGTTTGCGACTTGGTCGTACGATGTGCCACGTTGCAGCGGCCCCGAAATGAGTTTGACTAGTGTCGTAGAGCAATGCGCGCTGCGGTCGTTTGAACTATATTTTAGCGTAGGTGACGCAGAGTAAAGCGGCCAGAACGGAGGGATTTATGTGCCTTTAAAGCATATTAAGGGGGGTGAGCCGTAGCTTTGCCAGGGCTGTTAAAGCTACATGCATCCTTGTTGGCTTTCCTGTATGACTCAGTTTTGCGACATAACTCATTCATATTCTTGTTTTTTCTTTCGTGCAAAATGATTTTGCAACGTTAACTCTAACCTGTGCCAACACTAATCTCAACGGGTTGCACGACACGACATACCGGAAGGTTTTATGTCCCTTTAATAAGCAATTTACGGCAGTACACACAAATAAGTATAATGCTTGGTTACGGATAAAACTGCACCAATACTTTGACGTTTGGAAACGTTAATTTCATTATTTAACAATAAACTGTGGAAGAAAAATGTATAATGAATGGTTCACGCAAACTCAGTCTAATCAGATATATTGCGGAGAACCCATGGAAGCCAGTTTTGGCTTGGCAGAATGCAGTTCTCAACATATGTTTAAATATTCCTTAAATGAAATCATTCTAAATACAAAGCATTAAGACAAGCCTACTGAACAAGTTTGTAAAGAATTAATTACAAAACCACAGTAGATATTATTCTAGGTCAAGTAAACTGTAAAAAAATGTGTGCAATTATCAGTATTTGGTGGTTTGTGCGCATAGCATAGCTTGACACGTTACTGTTTGATCATAGGTAAAATGGCAAAATCACACGTTTAAAATTGTACATTGTACACGTTTAAAATTATACATACGTTTACAATTATACATTGTAGCTAGAAAAAAAATCGAGATGTAGCCTACGTTCGGTTGTAATGCTGAATGTTTGTTGTAAAACTTTAGATTCAACCGTACAATACACAAAAGTTTTAAGTAACATATGGTGCGATGAAAAGTAAGTGAGCTTCCCATTCATTACTGATGTCTGTCCGTTTGTGTATCTGTCTGTTGGTCTATCTGTCTGTCGTCTGTCTGCATCCACAATAATTTTAGAACTCGTTACCTATTTCACTTCAAACTTTCTACATCTATTCCATGCCTTAGCTTTATTTGTGGATGTAGGTTTGAAAATGCATACAGTTGGTTACGCAGTTCCAGCATTTTGGCTCTTAGATCAGTGGGGAATTTAGATTGCTGCATTGGGTGTGAGTGCACCCCCTTCAACACTAAAAATAAATTTAGAAAAAATGTTGTTTCCATGCTATGCATGCTATAACAATTGACACTCAATTGTTTGCTTTCTTATCCACAAATGACAAAAAAGAAAGCAATGATGAAGAAAGTTTTTCACCTCTGCCATAAGGAGGGGGGGGGGTCGCTTTTATTTCCCAGGAAGCTCTTTACGCAATATAAAATTCTCCAAAAGTGAATTATATGGCGCAGAAAGGTATTGAAGGAAATAAAATGGTGTTAAACCAGTTGCAAGATTGTAGCTATTTAGGTGGTAATTAGATGTTATTGTGGGGATTCGGTATGTGATAGACCGAGAGTACACGGAGGTTTCTTGAGTTGCTCTATCTTACGTTGATGTAGTGTTTAGAGCGCTTTAAGAACCTCCGAGTAACCACCTAAACGCATTTTCAAGTCGCTGTATCTCAAACCACCTCGTTCGGTCGACGTAAGGAGTTGAAGCGCTTTAACAACCTACGTGTACCCACCTAAAACCCATTTTCTACGTCGCTCTAAAGACTGCTTCCTTGTGATTGGTCGAATACAGCGCGTGTAAACGTCACGAAACGAGGAGGGCCACCCACGACTTCGTTAAAACGAAGTCGAAAGCCAGCTAGTTGAATGGGGACTTGGCAATAAAGAGGGGTTTGCTTGATGGGAGGATTAGAAAAACGCGACGCAAGAACCCCCGCGTCTTTTTAACTCACTCCAACTACAACCTCCATGTAACCACCTCTCTCCTAAAGCGATGTGAGTTCAAGTCGACGTAAGATAAAGCGATTTAAGAAACCTCCGTGTACCCTCGGTCATAGTTAGTCCCCCGATGTTGGTTGTTTGATGGCCTAAACTTGTCTAAAAGCCAGAAGCCATAAAAAGCAGCAAACAAGACTAAAAATGTTAGTTTCAGGAGCTCTGCCCAAGACCACACTGGGGAAGTTAGCAATGCTAGGTATGCAGCAGCACACCCTTTTAGGAAAGCCTACATCTGCCACAGTCTCAGATATGCAAGTTTCTAGTCGCCGTTCTGAATACACATTACTTGTGAATTTTGCATTCTTTCCCAAAGGATGCTTTCTTCCTTGAAGGTTTAAAAGTTGTCTAGAACTGGCCAGCTGCGAAATCCGTTCTGCGCATGCGCCTGTGCAACCCCTTTATGAAAGCGTCCAGGCGGGGCAGCCTGTTATCTTTTTTCCCCCAGCGTGCACTGGTGTGGTCACTCTTCGTTTTTTTCCTGGACTTTGCCTAGCTTTCGCCTGCTTCGTCTACGCCGGTTCAAGACTGCCTCAATCGAAGATTGTCTTAGCCATGGCTAGATCAAGAACCACAGGAAAAGACCCTTCACCCAGCTTGGCTCCTCCGTCCCCAGCGACTTTTCCTCCATCTGACCCGAACATTTTGGTTAGCCATACGCCTTCACCGTCCTCAACTTCAGCACAGGCGCCTTCACGTCCACGTTCTCCACCGCTCACCCCGTCGGCTTCTCCAGTTTCTTACGGTCAACCTTGGTCCTGTCGATGTCAAGAATCGGATTTTTTCCTCAAGTTCTGCTTTACTCAAAGAAAACAAGTCTCTCACGTCTGACTTTGCACACCATTCATGACTTTCCGTCCCTCTGCTGCCGACTGGCCGCCATCTGCTGTTCCTCTAAATCGCAAATTCTGCCGCATCACACAAAACTATACTGTTTCCCATAGTAGGCTGAACCCTATATACGATGATTTTTTACCACGTGCTCTACGCTGCTGTGCGCATTTATTTTTTGACAGCAATATCAGTGATGTTGGCTTCCCAACAATACTCGTACGGGAAAGATGAACGCTGTACGCTGTTGTAAATAATCCTAACATTTAAACAAAGTGCGACACATCAACGGGCTAAATAATAAATTAATAAACAAAAACGGAACGTTAAATGTTTAGAGTAAGGATCTAAAAGTCAAAACCTAGAAGGAACACGGACAAGCTTTGACAGTCAGGGTCTAGGTGTAAAATTTTGTCAGTAAGAGGCTGATAAGCATTAGACCCTTACTACCCGGTGGTTAGCTTAGTTCTAGTCTATTCGGACAGAACGTGTGTATGAACAGTTGTAGCAGGTTTTCTTTGTTCTTAGAATATTGTTATGGAACTTTAATAACATAATTTTCTTGTGAAGTTTGGTATTTTGTCTTTTGATGCTTTAGAATTTTTTATTATATTTCGTAGATTTATGGTAGAGGATTACCATAATGCTGTCTGCTACGAATATGCTGGCATGTTACTAAATTGAAAAATAATTTTCAACGTAAAGCAAAGCAGGAAACGTATAACCATACTACCACTTGATCATCGCATGGGTCTTTGCAAGAGGATTTCCAGTTTTTCGTCAAAATGTGTTTATCGCTGGGCACCGGGTAGTAAGGGTCTAATGCTTATCAGCCTCTTACTGACAAAATTTTACAGCTAGACCCTGACTGTCAAAGCTTGTCCGTGTTCCTTCTAGGTTTTGACTTTTAGATCCTTACTCTAAACATTTAACGTTCCGTTTTTGTTTATTAATTCGTGTTACTTTTAGAATTGCAGCTAAACTGTAAAACAGTGCAGTTGACGGTCAAAGTTGAGAGTTTAACATAATAGACCCTAGGCTGACCCTTACTAACCTGGCTATCGCCAATGGTAACAATAGAAACAAATCCTTTAATCTTCAGTCTATGTCTTGCAGCTGGCGTTTGCTAATTGGTATTGTTGCATAATAACAATGTTTAAAACAATGTAAAACAATCAATCTGATGGTTTAGAGCTCCGTAACCCCTGAACCACTTGACCAATTAGAAAAGGCCTTATGAAAAGGGCACATCTACAGAGCAATACCTGTAAAATGAGCTCAGAACTAGCTTTATAGGACAAATGGTTTGACCTGTAGAGAGGACAGACGAAAGTATCCCCAGAACAACAACAACAACAAGCAGAACAAGAAGTTGTATATTTGGCCCCTGTCTGCATCTCAGGTTTGGCTTGACCGAATTTCATAATTTTTGGACTGTAGACCGGCCTTGACTAGTCAAGGCTAGATTCCAAATTTGGTTTAAAGATGTTTACTTTTGACGGAGTTATAAGCTCTCAAAGTTGAGAGTTTAACACAGAGGTCCTAGGTCGACCCTTACTAACACTGGCTATCGCCAGTGTTAATATTACAAACAAAAACGTCAAGTGTGCCGTAAAAAAAGGAGTCATATGATTGAATTTTCACTTGTTAAAATGTACACAGATAAAAATTGATGATTTTTAATTGCAAAGATGGAGCCACTGCTCGCTGCATCTTATCCCTCCTCCCCAACTGGAAGCATAAACACGTGCGGGAAATTCAAACCAACTTCCCGTTTCTCCAAGTCAAAAGGCGTTCAACGCTCAAACTGGCTGAGGAAGTGGGAGATCTTTCTAAAAGATAAAAGACCCACCGAAAATTTGCACCTTGATTTATGACGATCAAGAGACAATTTTGGTAAATTGCGTACCATGTTCATTTAATTACTGTGTTATCAAGTAAAACAATGAGCCTTTCGGCCTATCTTATTCTCAGAGGTAATAAAAATTTTGTCATGTCTGCATACCTCACTTTTTTCATTTACTTTACCCAGAATACGGTCACCATTCATGCCTCCAGTCGCCAACCTGTTGCGAACAACTCGCTCCCGCACGGTCGCCCCACACAATTCATTCCGGCCCCTTCCGGCTTATATGGTCAACTGAGATGTCTCAGGAGGTGACCCCCCGATCATCCCAAACGGTCGTCAAGCTATCCGCCCATTCCTCATTCACAGTCACCTGCATGGATGACGTCCAGTTCACGGGGTAATTAAACTCCGGGGCAGCCGGCTCGTAGCATGGGTAATCATCGTCCTTGGCATCCACCACCATGTGATGAGGTCTGCTATTTAAGGAAAAATCAGGTAATGTACGTTTTCGACGGCAATAAAAACATAGAAATACCAGGGTACGGCCTGGTTGATTTCTGTTTTTGTTGCCTAACCGAAAACATATATTACCGTCACCCGCCCGGCCTCCCCCCTCGGTTGCCAAGGTAGACCCTGAGTGGAAGAAAGATGAAGCCAGCTCGACTTGGGCACTTTATATAGAGACACACGCGCGTGCGTGGAAGGGAGCTGCGACCACGGCAGGGAAGCCAACTTTTCGTCGCTAGGGATGAACCTTCAAAAGGAAGGAACTACTATGTAAGGAAAAACCAGGTAATGTATGTTTTTGGTTAGGCAACAAAAACTGAAATCAACCAGGCCTTACCCTGGTATTTCTATGTTTTTACTAAATATTGACAAAAAAAAAGGTTTATTCGGGGAAATTCAGTAGAAAAATGCAATACCCATAAAGTAGAAATAAGCCATGTGCATCTCGTACTTCAATAAATGGCCAAAGATGATTTATAGACAGATTCAACCAACATACCAACCTTTCAGTCTTCGTTGCTTTTTTCTTTCAGTCAATGTCAGTAAGGATGTTTCAGTCACTTCAACGGGAACCACTGTTGTCACTGCGGGAGTTTTACAAGTCAAAAAATTACATGTTGAACACCATCAAGATGTTAAAGAACCTCCACCAAACCTGAAAGGTAATCTTATACAGCTTTAACATTGTAAATAACTTGAAAATGGTAATAAATGTTACAGTATATCTGTAGCCTTTTATATAAAGATCAATAATATTGTCGCCCTTTAGTGAGTAGTTTCATGCAGCGATACATTTAAACAAATTTGAGTGCTTTGCAGTGGTTAGTTACGTTGTGTTTATCATCACAAGTCCATTACTTGCCTTCGTACGTACAGTTCCGGTAAAAAAAAAAACGCCCTTTTTCGTTATATCGAGGGTCGCAATAATAACCATGGAGAAATTCAGTTATCTCGAAAGGTACTGGACGGATTTTCATGAAACAAAGACTGAAATACTTATTAGATTGTCTACTGTATATCTACTCTTATTAAATACTACGTTAATTGACTGAAAATAATTGCCCGAGCTAGAAAAATGTAATGATACCTGATGCTATCTCAAAAACCAGTGGAAGGATTTTCATGAAACAAAGTCTGAATTGCATATTATATTTTTCTGCTGTATATTGCATGTCATATGTATAGAAATATAGCATATATCATAACAATTAATCTAGTTTTTGTTTTATTCAATTCTATCCAGTAATTTATGAGATATATTATTAGTTATCAACTCGTGTTGCTCGCTCGGCCAATTATATTTGGCTACTTACCATTACGTGTAATATGTGTAGAAATGAAGCTGATATCATAATAAGCAACTCAGTTTTTGTTTCATTATTCTGTCCAGTAGTTTTCGAGATATCAACATTTCGGTCAGTGTCACATACATTAACCTTGCCTTCGTTATACGGCGGTTTTTTTTTACCGGAACTGTACCTTACATCATTCAAATGGATATTTTGACTTCAGTATTTGACTAGAATGCTGTAATGTTAGAATGCTAGAATGCTGTATTTAAAAAAAAAATAACACTG
>JAHWFP010057975.1:44306-57330 GCA_023313725.1 Lithobius niger
CAGAGATCTCTAGACAGACTGTTTTGCCCTCGTTAATTAGGCTCGTCGTTAGTGCTGCCCTAACTAGCATTAATTACAGAAGACCTATCAATGCTAGTTAGGGCAGCAAACCCCCGCCTCTATGCTACGTAATAAGAAAGACAAGTAAATGATGGAAGCATACAGGTAGCAAAAAGGTGCAAAGAGTAAAAAAAAAATTGCCAAATTCAGTAAGTCGGATGATTAAACAAGTCGGCAAATCTGGTTTACATCCCGTTAACCTTCAGCCTTACTGACATCCCTGATGAGCGATAAGGTTTGGAGGAATACATATGCAACCCTTACAGTGTCAATGTGCACCGTTGTAATCTGTATATACTGTCAACCCGTCATCAGTCCACTGGCCTGGGTAGTTACCAAAATTCTTGTTAAATAGGGTGGGTAAGGTCTGCATTAAAAATAGTTATAGTCTGGTTTCACTCTGGAATTATAATGATTAGCTGCATCTAAAGGCAGAAATTCTAATTTTAAGTTTCTGCTAACTTTTACTGCAAGGTGGGGCAAAATCAGTAGAAAAAAATATATTTTTGTCTGTATTGTTTTCAAAACTTTTTAGATGGAGTCATAAATTACATAAAATAAGAACAATAATTGTACAATAAAAATATGGTGGTCAAATGTTTTATAGCATGGGGAAGAAGGCGGCATAATCTCTTCCCCCCCCCTCCCCCCGCAGCAAAATATTTATATACATCAATGATCCTGTGCTGCCCTGCCCTCTGCCGTGTCTGCACGAAAACTTGAAAACTTTAGACCCCTGATTCATTTGAATTTGTGCACGTGTATCCAAACCTCAATAAAATTGAACAAAGGGTTTTGGGGATATTGACTTTCAAAGCTCAAAATAAAACTCTACTGATAGGAATCCAGTGACCACCGGTTACAGTAGTAAATTATATTTTCTCCTCATAAACTACGGCTTTCCAACATACTTTAAGTCATAAAAAGCAAATAAAAAGTATATGTATTGTACGTGGCCCATGCTTTGATTAGTTTGTGTCATGAATAAGAGTATTGAACTCTGTAACACGGCTTTGTGTGAATGTGTGATTTATGTTTCGTTTTTTTTCTAATTTGCAGAGATTTTTGATCGCATGCAACTCATGCTGCGGAATAGGTACAGAAACGTCCGGATTCGAGGACTTCCATGGTTGCCCGAAGTATCATTTAAACTGGAGGAGTGTTATGTGCATTTGACCTTAACAGATCGAGGAACAAAACTGGAATTGAACGAGATATTTGATTCAACACCAAAGTCGGCAAAACCAACTAGGATATTGGTTGAAGGTGGAGCTGGTTTTGGAAAAACCACGTTAACTTGTAAACTGTGCTACGATTGGGTCAACAAGGTCGATTACATGGCTCGTTTTGATTTGGTAATTGTTCTACATCTGAGGAATTTTAAAAAAGATTTCAAAGAGATCTTAGCTACTACTTTGTTCATGGACACATACAGTAATATTGACACAGTACTCGACACTATTAGGGAATATGCACATTCAACACTCTTGGTGTTGGAAGGCTACGACGAAGCTCCTGCCGTTGCTGAAAAATACTTAACTCCTATTCTTCGTCGAGAAGACATGGAACATGTTACAGTGTTAGTTACATCACGGCCAGGTAAGTTTATGGCTGGTCGACTTTTCCAAGATGATGAATATCAAGATGTTGTGGACGATTTGAGTGCTTCCCTTGACAAAAAGGTTACTATCGTTGGACTGCTTCATGAACACCAGCAAGATTTTTTGGAGAAGCATTTAAAACATTTAGATGGCTACTCATCCAAAAAATTAGTTTCAGTTAGAGCTACTCTCGACGAAAAGATGCCACCAGATTTTTTGGCATGTCCCTTGTTTCTGCTTATGCTTGTATTTGTGTTCAAGGACGGCAAAATTCAGAAGGTGAATTCCAAGACTGATCTCTTCAGACTTGTTTTAAACTTCATTGTACGTCGGTTTCTCAGTAAACCAAATAATTTTTCCCAAGAAACTGGTTGGCCAATAGTTGAAGACATCTTCAAGTTGCCTGTTGATAAGCTGCCAGACTACGTCAAGTTCTTGTCATCACTTGGTGAGTTAGCCATCAATGCTCTGGAAAAAGACAGTCTAGTTTTCACCCGAGAAGAATTGTTAATTCTTTGTAACGGCAATCACATGCTTCTAGAGATTGGCCTCTTAAACCCAAATGTTGAAGTAAATGGAATTTGGAGTGAAATCTATTATGAACCAGTTCACAAATCCCTTCTTGAATTTTTAGGTGCATATAGTCTGCGGATTAGCTATTTAAGCAATCCCAAATGTTTTGGAGATGTTCTGTACAGCAAAAAGCTTGTTCGTCCTACACAAGAAACTGCTTCATCTTTAACATTTCCTTTTCTCTGTGGGTTGATGGATATGGATGGGTCTTCATCCATTTTGTTTGAAGTTCTTCAACCATTTAGTGCTGAATATTCATACTGCTTTGAGTCCCTGTGTTTTAGTCTTCAAGAATGCAACATTTCACCGCGTGTCACAGACAGATTGACTTCACTTTTTCCTGTGGAGTGGAGAATACCCTGGAATAACGTTGATAGCAGATTTACTACAACAGAGCGTCATCAAACACTTCTTCAGTCTGCACTAAGATCGGGAAGAACAAACATACTTAGGTGGTTTGTAGACTCTCCCGTTTTACTTCCTAGTACTATTCATGTTAAAGTAGTAGTATTAGTAGTAGGGGCACAGCAGTGTGCACGCCAGTTTTCTGGCAGCAAAGTTGGTTCGATTCAGTGCACAGACTTATGGTGCGATTTGCGCACTCCAGGTTCGTGCAGTGAAGATTGGAGGAAGTTAATGGGCCTCATAGAAAGCATTGAGAAGAACAGCATTTCATTTATGCTTTGTAGCGATTATTCTTATTTATGGCTTCCATTTGTGCACCAATCTGCCTTAGATCGTCAATTTGGGGTTACAAGAGTTCATCGGTTGCATTGTTGGATAAAACGGAAACAAAAGTACACTTTATCACTTATCAAAGAGTTGATAAACACAGAAAATCTGAGTGGACTATACTTACTCATAATTCCTTCCAGCTTACTAGCACCAATTTTTGACACAGTGCGCAGTGTAATACACAGTAGGAGATCAGCAACTGAAAGCTACTTTTTTCAGGATATGGTCTCTTCAACCTCACATAGTGCACGACATGATGCAAGTATAAGTCCTACTTCAGACACCAACCATGAATCCATAAAAGAAAACACATCTGCAAAAGGGATAGATGGCCAGTTACTGATGGATAATGTTATCTTGCCACTTACCCCAAAGCCGATTGTTGAAAGTCACAGTTGTGCTAAACAGCAGCAGCAGAACTGTCACCACTACCACACAATTACCGACTCTTTGCATTCTGAAGAACTGCAGCAATCTAAAAAGCGGGATACTTACCAAGCGAGTATGCAATGTGATGATCTTCAACAATCTGAGATGCAGCAGCAAATGTCTGCTGTTGATAATTCTTATCAAACATCAATGTGTGCTAATAGTCTTCAACAATTTGAACTACAGGAGCAGCCCACATCTACTGTGTGTAATTCTTCGCAGAGGAGTATGCATTCTAAAGCACCAGCCTCCGAGCAGCAGCAACAGAACACATCTACTGCATATATTTCTGATGACGTGCGTATGCCTTTTGACGAATTTCAGCTAGTTGAACAGCAGAAGCAGCAGCACACATGTACTGCGGTAAATTTAGATAAACCAATAGTGTCTTCTAACCGACTTCAACAATCTGTGGCGATAGTGACCAAGCAAAAACTTCAAGTGAACCCTTCACCGACTTGTACCAGCTCAGCTTCGTTAACGGCTGGAAATTGCTCGACTGAGTTTGGTACAGCTGTTACCGGCTTTATTGATTCCTTGCGCGATAAGAGTACTGAACCTCCACCAAATGATTTGAATCAAACACTGCAGTTAAGCCCATATTCTGAGAGTGTGCCTAGCCCTGATGCTGCAGTTTCAGTCAAAAGAACACAAAACGAAAAGTTTGAGTCGGCATTGGACTGTATTTCATCAATGCAGTTATCCGCAACAACAAGCCAAAGTACACAGAGTACGACAAGTTTAGAAGCTATACCTCTTCCAGCTAGTTCTGCCCGACCACTGCAAATGGAAAATTATGAAAGTTCAGTAGAGTCTAGAATATCTGAATACACAGATGCTGTTTGGCCTGATTTTGATTTGTCCACTTGCGTGCCCAGTAACATGCAGTTAAATGTGGATAGCAATGTGAACACTTTTTTGCTGGCAGAAAACGTCAGTGGTAACACATCAGAAACTGGATCCTTAAATAGAAGCCATAAGGGATGTAATGTGTGCCGGACCAAGGAAACAAAGCAGTCTTCAGATAATGTGAAGTCATTCCCTGGAGAAGGTCCTTCGTTTTGGTCATCAACAACATTTGGTGAAGACAATTTCAGCTGTGTAATGAAGACATTTGACGATTTGTCTGCTGACTTTCCAACTTTAGTTGAAGGTATGGGAGTGGCAGTGATAACTGCATTAGAAAGTACTTTTGGAGCTTCTACTGAGGACAGCACAAAGATCGACAAAATAATGGAAAATTCTGTCTCCGTAGTGAAGGATCAAACAGTCACTCTTTATGATCAAGTAAGAAGTTTATTTCAGACTACATCGTGCTCTGCAGCTAATGACGAACAGTTGCCAACGGCTTCTGCTATGTGCAGCGAACAGTTTCTACCAATGCTGCAGCATACATGTAAACTAGTTACTCGCATGTTTTTATCTTTCCGGTCAATGGTCGCATCAGGCAGGTCAAAACAGCTACCCCGTGTTGATGAGATTGAAGGATTCCCAAAACAAATGGCAGCTGTGCTACGGGCAGCATTGTCAGTTTTACATGTTAGTGCTGAAGCCAGTTCTAACGATATGTTCGATATTCCAAAGTATGATCAGTTGCTGTTCAGGCTGAGGTCTTTAGGTGCCACTTTGTTTTCTGCATGTGCCGAAGCAAAAAATCTACTCTCAGATACGCAAAACACTCACCTACAGACAATAATAAATGTTATACAGGATTTACTGAATACTGCAGTTTACGATTCATTTACATTTTTTTATAATACATCTAAAAGCCATGAATTATCCATTGATTGTTTTTTATCAGGGTTGTCGAAATTGGAAACGTTAAGTGAATCTGTTCTAGCAATTATTGATGATGCTACCTGTTTATCCACCTTAATGAATTTGGCTCAAGCAGCAGGTCCACAGTTTTGTTCAGTCTTAGCTTTATTTGCCGACTTGTTAGAAAATGTAGATGAAACACATGCTGATGTAAGGAAGCTAGAAGTTCTCAAAGACGTTGTTTTTCTGTTTTGTTCATTTGTGTCATCAATGTTCGGTTTGACGCGAGAGACTTCGCCAATTGTGACCCGGGCATTGAATAATGTTTTTAAGACTTGTAGTATTGGATTTCCTGTTGGGCTTTTTATTATAACAATTATACTTGAAATGTGTGATGTAGCATGGACTGATACAATGGATTCACTGATTTTGTCCGAATCATTTAGTGACTTATTCTCGTCATTTCACGGCTGGACCTCAAATGTACTGCAGCTGCCAACAACAACAGACAATTTCGAAAGGATACTGTTGCTACTGAATCCCGTAAATTTTGGAAAAACGAGTTCTTATTGGAATTTGTCTGCATCTCATATGGAGGATAACAGTTCACAGTCAAGTAATAAGTGTGACATTTTGCCACTGTCACAATCAGATTTGGATTCTTTGATAGAGGCTGCATCATACTCTGAGGAACTGTCGAGCTTTGCGGTCACGAACTTTGGTTCTCTTCCCCTTTCTGTGTGTATTCAAACGCTTTGCAATAATGGGACAAAATCATGGAAAGAACTTAAGATTAGTGGTGATATTGTAATGGGGTGCAAAAACAAGACACCCACCTTGTGCAAGATTGGTCACTTAGATATTGTACTAGGCAAAGATATTGATTGTGAAAAAGACCTCCTCAGCTGTTTTCAGGCCGAGTCCTTGCACTGTTCTGAGAAATTATTGAACTGCTCAGAAGGAAAGACATTACCCGACAAATGCATAAAAGAACTGAAACTGCGTTTAGCATCACGAGATTGTAACATTGTTTCAGTTGTGAGTTCCATGGAACGGTTACAAACACTGGCCCTGACATTAGAAGGAATCAATGACAAATCTAAAGGTTTCTCAGTAAAAGAATTGTTGCCTATGTATTCAGACGGTTTCAAGCTGCAAAGACTTGAAATTTGGAATGTGAGCGTCAGTCCTAAAATGGCTGGTAGTATAATTCAGGAGGTTGTAGAAGAGTTGATGAATCTTCCGTCATGTGAAAATGTGCCGTTGGGCTCTATGCAAGAACTGCTGCCTGGAAAGGGAAAACTACTTGACGAAAACAAGCTGGACTGTTTCATGTTACATCTGGACGTGGACCTACTTCCGTTTAAAACAGTTACTTCAATTATGCAAGAACGCTTTAAACAATCGAACAGACTGGATGATGTTAAACACATCATGGAAAAGCCAGAACGTCGCCTTTTACAGCTTGTTACGTTAACAAAAGAACCTTTAAGAGACGGCAAGCTAGGTAGCTTGGAACTGGTATGCATGTCAAAACCTCCAATTTGGGAGGACATTTTTCCTTACGATGAAGGGTTCATTATAAAACATTCAATGAAACAAGTGGTTGTAGATCGAAATATGAACCGTCTGTGCCTAGTGCCATTCACTGAACATCAATTTACGGTTACTTACCACCCAAAACATTGAAGTGGAATGCAAAAGTAACGAAAAGAATTTCAACGGAATTGTTTTTTTTTCTATCCATGATCCTTTGTCTGTACATACTAATGTTCAACTCTACATAGTTCTGACTGTCACAACTCATTAACTGAAGTATGTGACGTATGAAGTAGGTTATGTTCATACTTATCGATTCATAAAGTATTCATACTGAAGGGTTGTTTTAAACTTGTGTGTACAAAAACAGTATGACTTGTAAAAATATTTTACATGAGTTACACAACTTAATTCTTTTGTTCTGTAACTAATCATTTCGTGTGACCCTGATGACGTTCAAATTCAGTGTTCATGCAGTTCACAAAGTTCTGTTCTTTTCAATTAAACAGGACGTAAAGCCAAAGGCTCAACAAGAGTTGAATAAATACAGATGCAAACCTATTTACGTTGCCTTTTGGACTTTTATGCCCCGCTCAGGCAGTCTAACATATAAGTCCAAAAAGCAACGTAACTAGGTTTGTGTCTGTAGTTTTTTTTCAGTGGTTTGTCTGACGTGTCTTTTCTGTGAACATGAAGACAACCTCATTGAGCTCATCATTGACTCATTCTGATTTTGCCATATTTGGAGCTTAACATTTTGTAAAGCATGTTTAAATTATTTTAATGATCATAATGGGTTGTTTTATGCTAAGTATGATGATACCTTACCTTCACTAATTTGTAAAATTTGTGACAGATACTATTGAAATTTGTAACATATTTGTGGTAATGATCATTACTTGTATCAAGCTGTTTGTAATGATAATGTAGAAGTAAAAGCAGGAGCGACGTGAAAGGGAGCGTCCATGGTAATATTACCACAGGTTCCATCTCATTCATGGTCGTGCCCCCACGCCATCAAATTTGGAATGATGATCGTAAGTATTTCCTCGGATTAACACACGTTATAAAAATAAGCTATATACGTTTTAACCTAATAGATAGATGCGGAAAAATACCACTTGTGTAACAATTAATCCAGGTATGCGACATCTCCGGTTACAACAGTGTTCCGCGACCATGAAGCGGTGAAGCGGATAGCTACTGCAAGCTAAGGCCGACTGGGGAAGAAATAGCGTGGTCGTCCCCACGACTTAATGCGCTAGCTCACGTGTGTGCGGGAAAACTGATACCTTTTAGTGCTACTCTGGTAAAATAAGATCATATCATTGTGGAATCAACTGGTCTGTATCTGAGAAACAAAATCGACAGATTCTCTCCCAGACGATATTGTTAGGTGAGATGGAATATTAAGCAATAGTTACAATATGCTTCTGGCCCAAATTACATTGTACATACATTTATTCGCTCCTGGTAAAAGTTAATAAACTAGTGCCAACTTAATTAGATTGATCGCATACAAGAAGCAATTAATAAAGTTTGTGCCAAATTAACAACTGATGAAATTAGAAATTAGTGACCATTTTCTTGTTAATAGAGCACACAATTATTTACAGCTTAAATGCAGAGAAACTGTGTTAACTGGCTGCATGCTATGACTGGATTTGTTACTTTACAGGTTGAGTTAAATTCATCCAAGACCAAACATGGCACAAAAGAAACGTCCAAGTTTCCAAAAAGGGTCGGTATTAGAAAGAAGATCTCAATATACCAAAAGAAGGTCTCCAAGATGAACCACATTAACCTGCCAACTTGGTACATTGCCCATTATTTGATTCTTTTTGTTTTTCTGTGTTATGAATTTTACTGTGTATGCCAGGAAGAATTTAAATTATATGATATAATTATGAGTGACTGCAGAAACATCAATGTCTGTGCTATAGGGTCTGTATTTATTTGGGCTAGAGGATGATTGGATTGTTAAGTGCTACTTCATGCATACAATTTCGTATCAAATAAATCCTGTTTAGGTAATTTCGACATAAATTTATTACCAAGATCCTACTTTGATACTGATAGGGAGTTTTGCCAAAATTACATTGTATGAGAGAGCGGGCATGAGCAGAGTACTGTTTCAAGTAAAGGAATATTATGTAAAATTTTAGTTAATAAAGTATAGGATACCGAAGGGGTTTGCTTGTTATCGTTAACATCGCACTGATTTGTTGATGCAGCCAATTCCAGTTTTTGGCAGGGTGTCCTCGTGCAACAATCCTCGTGTCCTCGTGCTGCAATGCAACAGTACTAATTCAGCAATTCAGCACACTATTAGCGTGAGCAAACCAATCCCATCAGTTCAAAAGAATGGTGACAACTATAGTGTCCGCAGCCTATCTTGAGTTCGCTGCAGAAGGAACACAGGTAATAGATTGTACGTTTTCAGTAGCAGAGTGCCTTGTTGATATCCAAGATGGTTACAAAAACAATGGCGGCCATCGATTAAAGCCACCCCATCTAGGAAGATGTAGCCGCTACAAAATACTTGCAGGACTCAAGATACACCGTGCGCACAATAGCTTAACAAATCTACTTATTTAGGTTTTTAAAAATGTGATTAGTCGTAATTGTCGATGTCTCTTTTGTTTTTGTTGGCAATTTCATGGAAATTAAGAATATACATAAGAGTACCAGAATCTCCCTGTTCAGCTGCAGAAAATGGTAATGAAAGGCTTATCGTTTCTGTCCTTGATCGAACTGGTGTCTTTGAGATGAGACCTATTTTCTACTTTTAAACGACTTTCAGAGTTCTAAGTTTAGAAATGTAAAATGCGTCATAGGTTTCAGTTGTAATTTTATTTGGAAGTGTCAGTAACCTACATTTTTTGTTATTGGGAATAGTTTATCCTCCTGTACGCGATGGCATTGCCGGTTAGCTTGTAGCTGGGCTCCACGCCCTGCAAGATTTTTTTTTTTTTTAATGTGTATGAAACATAACTTTGGTATAGCGTTGATGAGTTCGGGTTGAATTTTTTTTTTTTTTTTGGCCTACCTATGAAAGTTCGGTCTTTGTTAAAAGTGTAAGATTAATAACCTAAGTACAAGGCAAAGGTGTGGGTTATCAAAAATATTCCCACTGTGACGTGTGTGGGTTGTCAGATCTAGGATTATTAAGTATTTGTGGGGATGTCTTTCCCAGCGTTTGATGTATCAGTGGGCACGAGAGACAGTTTCGCGTTCTTGTAGAACCTGCATGAAAACGATGGCATCATGCAGCAGGAAAAAATGGTGGCAAAGAAGCAATGCTTCTGTGGCACTCTACGCTGGGACCTTCAAACGGGCCACTTGCTTATTTGATATTGGCTACAACAGTTGGTCACGGATTACTCAAACAGAAATAGAAACGAATTTATTTGCTCGGAATTTATACCGTAAACGAACGTTATATCTAACAGAGGCTCAAGCTGATTTACACCTGACGAAGTGTGAGTTAAATGAAGGGCAGTTACGATGGCTTCCCTGTAAGGTTGAGCCCTAACGGTCACAGCTCGGCGGCTCTCTAGTGAGGTTTTTCATTATTAATACCTCTCATCGTGCAACATCGCCAGTGCATTTTGCCGTTTTGCTGTCACGCCGCGAGCCCTCTAACGCTATATGCCCTCGTACACGCGTTTCTTGACGCACGTACGCGTGAAGGCAGAAAAGAAAACTGTTTCTCCCCTATCGCTTGCCCATAATTTACTACAAATTAGTGGCGTAGCAGAGATAACGTTGGCTCAACTTTTTCGCGTCAGCCATGCATAAATTTTTTGTTGTTCTACCCTCCGTATTTTGCCAAAGTGGTATTCAATAGAGGGATCTGTGAATAAGTCAAGTTGGTTGGTAATTCTCTCCCTTTTTTTCTTGTGATCGTGTCAACACTGTTTTCTTTTCTGCCTCTGTTTGCCCACGAGTCACAAACGCTAGTACATGGACATAGCGTAATGTGAGTTGTACAGCCAAGGAAGCAGGTCGTCTATGAAAGTCGTATCCTCTCAAACAACTAATCATTGTGGGGGAGTGGACTTGTATCGACACGGAGTCACATTAATTCCGGGATTTTGTTAAATACTGACCCACGTGTGGGAGCTGGAATTACAGTAAGTCCAGTTTCTTAATTTTTTTAAAAAGCGTTTGAAATAATCCGGAATTGTGGTAACACAGAGTTACCCTAACTCTTGTCTAATTTGACAGTAATATGGTTCCTGTTTTCTGATGTTATATATATATAGCCGCAACGAGCGAGGCAGGGATGTTATTTACGGTAATTCCGGTTCCCCTTGCAGACGTCCGTATTTCAGAAAAATCAAGAGTTACGGTAACTCCGTGTTATACCACAATTCCGGATTATTTCAGACACTTTTAAGAAAATTAAGAATCCGGAGTTACTGTAATTCCGGGTCCCACACACGGGTTAGCATTTAAGAAGATTCCAGAATTAACGCGACTCAGTGTCGATTCAATTCCGGCGCCCCATCATCGTAAGTCTGATTAACCGTATAAAATGGTCATAGGTTTATTAGTGCTGTGTTAGCATGACGTCACCGTTGTGGATTAACATTGTATGTTGTACGGGCATTTGGTTAAGTACTCACAAAGCATGCCAACAGAGCAGCAACAGTGATTAAACAAAGAAAACTATAGGCTGAGATGAATAATGACACACCTACTCTTGTTTACACAAACCCTATATATTTTTGCTCAAACTAAACTCGCATTCCCCCTCAACCTCTGCCATTTAAGTGCGCTAAGTTAGCTAGTTAACAGGGTAGATCTTAGTTTAATGATATCACTTCTTTGTATTGCCAACCCTTTTTGGAAACTAGCGATTCTGAGTGGATATCACAACTTTCATAGGACTTTACAAAATCACAAATATCGACAGCACCATTAATTGGTACCTTCAATTGGTACATGTTTATAGCTCCCTTGCACGGTTTCCACAGTGAAAAACTGCGCCTTGCCCGTTGAAGTTCAGGTCAAACCATCTTACGTAATCTAACAACATATTTTCAACTTAATGCTCTTGCGTGGCTAGGGAGTTGAACTGTAACCGAAACCGTAAGCGTAACTGAACCAAAAAACTTACTGGCGGCATTAATCGTAACAGAACAAACCAAAATGAAATATTGTTTTTTGTTTGGGGGGGGGAGGGGGTCGTGCTCGTTGACCTGACGTTGCCTCGACTAACAATTTGCTCTGCTGGTCATGTCAGCAGCCGGTTTTAAATGACGTCATGCACGAAGAACAAGGTTTTTTCTCCATACAGTGCGGACTGTTCAAGCCAAAACGATGGGAGTTGAGTGGGGGAGGGGTAGGGCAGTGCGTCTGTTAGCCCTACTTTTGGCATTCTAACGCTATAATTACTAAACAGATTGTGAGAGGGGGGAGCAGGCAGTGCGTCTGTTACCATTAAGCGTATGATTACGCATTAACTGAATCTCAAAGCTATGTTATTTTTGGTTGTTTGGGATGGAGACCAAATCAGTTTTTGCAAAACCTTACAAAAGGAGGAGGGGGAGGGACAATATTTAACTCATTCCACTACCCATCCAAATTCAACTACGAGTAGTGAAACGAGAGTAGAAGAATGATGGGGGGGGGGGGGGGAGGGGAGGAAAAAGGGAATATTACAGGAGGAAAAATTTCCTGTTGCAGTCAACGTTCAGGCAACACTGTCCGAAAACTGCGAAACAACCACGGACGAAACAAACCCCCAGGCGAAGCCGGGTATGACTGCAAGTTTATAAATGAGAATAAATTAATGAAAACGTGCTCACATTTAATATAGTCCGTGAGCAAAACGGGTGGGGGGAGCAAAGGCCCAGAAATTGTCTTCCACCGGATCAGACCTGTATCAAAAAGAAAGGGAGGGGGAAATTGCAATTCGGTTGTGGGACCTGCTGGCTTAGTCCTAACTTATGTTAAAACTGGTTTAGTTAGGAGGCCTAAATGTAAACCTCCGTTAAAATTAGTAAGCTGTTTGTTTTACAGTTCTGAACAAGTGAAAGTCCAATTTTATTTTCTTATATTAAATTTGTAAGCTTTGCAAATTTGAAAACTCTGCAGCTAAAATATTTCGGAAATTTGCAAACTAAGGCCGAAATAATCTGGCCGACTGTTAGTTTGTTCGAGCTAACACTCATTTTAAGAAAAAGTAGAAAACTAAAAAAAAATGTGATCAAGAAGTTTGACGTTTATGAATTTCATAAAAATATTGAAGTAATATCGAAATGAAGTTTAAGTATTAGGTTAATTATTAATTATTAAAACCGGTTTAAACCCCCCCCCCC